>LBNU01028796.1:0-20596 GCA_014162995.1 Artemisia annua | reverse complement strand
TACCATATTGCGTCTCCATTTTCACAATGCCCTGCAAAGAGGAAAGAAAAGGAGAATAAACTCAGCACATTCAGTTAATCAGACGAACCCAAAGCTAACAAGATACACAAGTACTTAAATTTTGTACAGTAACCTTGAGATACATGTGTATTAATCGAAAGCTAATACTGAAAACGTTTATGACATTGGGTAACTTTAGTCAACTTTTTTCCCCTTGCATATGGTATATAAATTCGTAAAACTTGATTGATAACCACGTCGTACTTAAGTATTTGTGCAACAAGAGGAGATATTTTTGCCATAAAGCTGTGAAAAATCTTTATTGATTGCAGACTGAGAACTGATTTTTATTTATCTCACAAGTCAAAATTCCTGAAATATTATGTTGTGTACCACAAAAATCCATGGATTGACAGTGCTCAAGACGAAGTAGCTGTACAATATGAAATCACAAGGCAGAAAAATGGGATCTATATGTAGAAAGATTGTGTTAATGTTAAGCCGTAATATGTCTTAAGTCTTAACCAGTGCTCAATCAAAAGCACTAGGCATCAGAATTATTGTGGGTTTCATGGACTGTATAGATTAGCCAGTGTGTTTGAGATTACCTCGCCTTTTCCGTAAATAAGGCCAGAAGTCCAAATGGTGTTCTCTCCTGCATCTTGCTTATCTGGAGCCAAAGGATCCTTTTGTTTCTTCAACCAACACTATGCCAAAAAAATACAACAATTATTCTCAATTTTCAAACATTAGTTCAGTTATCCATTTGTTTACACCATTTTCCTTTATGGTCCCATCACAATTCGGTTTGAAACAAGTAAATGAAGCGACATTCACATCTTAGTCTATCCACACCCCGCTTAAGATGAAGTAGAGCATTAAAATCCTAAATGATCTGATTTAATTAGGTCATTTAACATTTTAAAATATTTATTTTACCTTATACGAGGTATCAATATCTCAAAGACGTGGCTATGATGTGAAGAAAACTATGAAGGGACCACATATTTAAGCATGGAGAAGGGAGGTAAATGGTGTGAAGTTGTAACTCTTTTATGATAGATTATACCTTTGTTAATATTCGGTGATGAAGCAAATACTAAACCGAAATGCAACAAAACATTCAAATAATTACAACACGATTTAGCAGAGAAAACCTCAACATGAGGCTAAAAACCATGATGTCAGATACCACAGCAGACCATCAGCATGTAAATGTACACTCAAACGAAGGATTAACGAGTTATAGACCACGATTAATAATTACATACACAATCACATTAGCATAGAACAAAAAGATGAACTTGATATTTTGTGCCTACATTTACAGTTGCTGATAAACCTATAACATGTGGTCTTAAACTAGGTATAAAGTACAACTCCAAAAAATGTATCCTATTAAGTTTTCACCCAAGCAAAAACTTGAAAATTATTACATAAGAATATATTCCATCCTCAATCGTATTGTAAGTCAAGGACGATTAAGGGTCTAGCAACAAATTTTAACCTAAAAATCAAAAAACTTCACTTAATATACAAACCAACCAAAAATGTCATGTTTAAGACGATAACCAAAGTCAAACATTCTCAACTACCTTAAAACACTTCTAACATACTCAACTTCAATTTCACTTTTTCAACCTTTTAAAACACAAACAAACATCACAATTCAAATGAACAACAATCTCAATTCTACTTAAAAAAAAGTCAAAGATCAAAAGTCAAACTTAAAACTCACCTCACCATATTTTGACCCACAAGCATCAGGATTACCACAAAACACCCAAGAATCACACAGACAAGGCCCATCTTTACCATTACACATAGCTTTACAAGCATCACAACACTCAACTGAAGAATTAAACTTAAAATCTGAACCCCATTTAACAGCAGCACCCCACAACTCAAAATGATCCATCCCTCTACAACACCCTCCATTATTATCAACCAATTCAACAGATTCATCTTCAGAAACTGATAAAAACTGAATCTTTTCACTGGGTCTCAAAACCACAGACATGAACATATACACAAGAAAACAAGAAAATAAACCCATTAACAGGAGACCCAGTGGGACCCACCTAGTGGGTTCTGAGTCGATCTGCCTTCGACCCATTATAGTGTTATCAGTGATGAACAAAACCCAGAAAGGATTTTGATTGATTCACAAAACCTATGGAGTAATAATTTTGATTGATTTTTGGTTTGGTGTCAACTTTGACCAAAAAAGTCAAAGGACATGTAAATGCATAAGTAATGGCATTTAAGTTTAGGAAAGTTGGTGGTGAGTTTATGCGCAGACATGGGTAGGGATGGCAACGGGTCGGGTTTGGGTCGGGTTTTAGTGAACCCGTACCCGTACCCGTTTATGAAATCCATACCCAAACCCGCCCCAAAACCCGATGGGTACCCGTTTATAAAATCCATCGGTTTTTCGGGTTTTCCCCGCGGGTTTCGGTTATCCCCAATTGAATATTATATGGACAAAATGGCGGTATTAACATTAAGTCACACTAAAATCTACCGAAAAAATAAAGGAAAACACCATAATATATTCATTTTTTTTAAAAGTTAAAGAAAATAAATATCGTATCAAACGATTTAACCCATTTGGATAATTTATGTACAGAATAAAATATGTTATATAATAGAGATACGTATATAAAAAAAATATAATGGAAGAAATTATATATAATGTATATATATTCTAGTTAATTATAATATCAATAAAGCGGATATAAATTCGGGTAAGCGGATACGGGTACGGGTACGGGTAATCGGGCGGGTATTACCCGAACCCGTACCCGAACCCGTACCCGGCTAAAAAATTATATCAATACCCAAACCCGCATCCAAACCCGCCAACCCGCCCCCGAACCCGACCCAACCGGTTTGGGTTTCGGGTTTCCCCGTCGGTTTCGGGTGCTTTTGCCATCCCTAGACATGGGAAGAAACTGGCACAAAAATAATGGTTTTTTATACTAGGAAAGAAAATTAAATGGTGCACGATTTTGGCTGTTTTTATTGGTTAAATTTTGATGTAGAGTGATGGAAAAAAAGTGGTGGCAAAAACTTAACACGATTGTTGTTGTGTTGAATTGGTCAATGAAAGCCTATGGGTCATTGCTAAATTATTGTTTTGAAGAAAATGACTTACTCCTTTATTACTAGTAACCAAGGACAATTTGCCCATGTGCTTGTGGAGTTGTAGGTATACTTTTTGGCTATGTGAATTGTGATAGTGCCAATAGCTATTGACAAAATATACAACAAGCTATGTGGAATTGTGGATTTGATTTTTTTATTTTATTTTTTTGTTGTTGTAAAATCAAAGTAAGGGGATATGGACCCACTAAACATAAATAAACATTTCTTTTCGCTGTGAGGCTTAGGGGTTGTTTCCTTTTTTTGTTAGCTAAGAGGATGTGTGGAGCCCACACCTATATGAACATCTTATTAGGGAGGGGCTTAAATTTTTTGCCTTGGGGATATAGACCAATTAGTGGGAAAAGTGAGTCCCTTTTAACAAAATAATAATATTAAATTAGTGGGTTCCACTATCTTTCCCCATTAAGTAAAAAAGAAACACCCCCTTAATCATTTCCACTAATTCATCTATATATGAAGGGTGTAAAATATAAGCTCTTCCCCATTAAGAGGAAGTAATAGACATGGGGTCTACTCATTTCTTTAGCCAAGTGGAAAAAGAAACACCCTCTAAGAGTAACATAATGTGTATGTGTTCATGTATCTCAATACAAAACACAAGTCAGAACTTCAATTGAGTATTGTTTTGTTTAAGTCCATCTGTAATGGAGCTTATATTCACGCGTCGTGCACCCCTTTGACGGGTTGTGAGCCGCTACGGCACCACCTCCTTCACGTGTTGCGAGTGTGTATTTGGAGGTGGTTTGGTCGAACACTTGATCGAACCAACATTTTTGTTTTTTGTGTGTGTGAGTGAATTATGAGGTATGTTTTGTGTGATTGATCGGTGTTAACCACTTTAGAGGTTTTTGTGGTGAGTGTAAATGTTGATGTAGAGTTATCGTGGCGGTATATTTTATTATCAATGCATTTAGTCTATCGTAAAGTTGGTCAATTAAGTAACTTGTGAATTCCTAATATGTGACATTATGATATAGCATTATTCTTTTATAATATTATCGTACAAAAGTATTCATTTTCTTCGTATTATGATAAGCTACTCCGAATGAGCTTATAAAAACTCAAGTTTATAATATACACTCCGGAAACCATTTAAACCTTGTTTTGTTGGTTATAGTTGAGTTGTGCTATTTAGACCTACAACACAAGCCTAAAAACATGTCTAATACATAAATCACTTGTACAATTGTATTATCTACTTTCTCTCTCCAAATTTCCACCAATCATTTTTTGAAATCAATCAATCAAATTATTAGGTACATTTGTAGGCATGATTAATAGGCACAACAATCATTTTTCTTTAGCATTTACGGGAGGAGAGGGATAGAAAAAAAAAAAAAAAAAAAAAAAAAAAAACTTTGGAAAAGAGTGTTTTTCTTTCTCTTCGCACATTTTTGTTTTAGCTATAACTAAGTGACCATTATAAATCAAAAAGTTACTGCTAACAGCTAATATTTACAATTATTGTTAACTAATAATCTAATATCATGCACATACTTTTGAGCTCTCGCCCACACATTGACACTTGCGGAGGTCGTTTCGGCAGCATTCTCCCTACTTTCAGGTCTATCCATGGTAGGGCTAGGACATGTCTACACTATAACTCTCCCATACTTCTCCCCGACGGAAGTGGGTATGTTGTTGTTGTATTGTTAACTACTCCTTCTGTCCCTAAATAAATGTCTACTTTGACTTTTTACAGTCTTTCTTGTTCAACATTGACCTTAAATATTTTTTTTTTGTTTTATATGATAATAGACGAAAATTATACCGATGAAAATACATTTGAAACCTAATCCATTCATATATTTTGCATCAAATATTATATAACACAAACAAAAATATTTAAAGCCAAAGTTGAATAAGAAAGTTTGCAAAAAGTCACAGTGGACATTTATTTAGAGACAAAGGGAGTCATATCGTTACCGCTTTACACCTAGAAGTGTCAAAAATACTGGAATCCGACTAACCCCAAACATGAATAAGTTTATTTAAGTTGGGGTATATGGGTTAAAGAAATACCCCGTGGGTTATTCGGGTTACCTGATTAACATAAGCTCTTATGAGGGTCGGGTTTCAAGTTCACTCGAATAACCCACATAAAGATTTTTTTTTTAAATATTTTTCTTCACTTTTCTTCTTATTTTTCTTAAAAAGTACTCTGTAATTAACACACTCATCTTGTTCTTATTTTCATGTTATAGAGCTTATTCGTGTCAACCCGAATACTCGAACCTTATTAGGTCAAAGTACGAGTAAGTTATATTATTTATCAAAACACAATTGATCCGACCAGATAAACCTTATTCGGTTCAAGTTGGCCCAAATAAACACCTCTGTTTACCGCTACTGCTAGTTTCGCTTAACTCAAGGAAGTTTAAAAAATGTAAATGAAAAAAACACAAAACAACAAAGGACCAAAAGCGCAAGATATATCAAAACAATATAAAAAGAGGCATGGAAACAAAGTAGGGTTTTTGAGTGGGATCAAACACTAACTAGCTAGGGTTTCATATCAGCAGCAGCAGCAGCCTCTTCACTCAACAACAACAACATGGCGGTTGGGTAATAACATCTTACTATTTCTGTGTACAACATTCATCAATCTATTACACATTCATTTATATATTTGTCTAACTCGACCTTCATAATTTTTTTTAGAAAGAACAAGAGGATCTCCAAGGGAAAGAAGGGTGGTAAGAAGAAAGCGTAAGTACCCTTTATTCTCTACATTTTATTCATCACATTTATATATTTTTTTTTAATTTTTTTTTTCTGAAAAATGTTTGTGTTTTATTTATGTTGTTATACTATCTTTATTGTTTTGTTGGTTTTAGTTTATAGGAAATGTGTATGTTGGACTTTTTGTTAATATTGGATTATGGTTTTGATAATAAAATGTTTTTAAAACAGAGCGGATCCTTTTTCAAAGAAGGATTGGTACGATATCAAAGCGCCGTCTCTCTTCACCACTAGAAATGTCGGCAAGACCCTTGTTTCGCGTACTCAAGGAACAAAGGTAGTTTTTATTTTCCATTGTTTCGATACTGTGTTTTGTTTTTATAGTATGAGATTAGGTACCGGGTGCGGTTATTTGTGCAACGTGTTATGTAGCACGATAATAAACATGCCTTTGGTGAAGTGTTATGTCTAACTTGACGGATATCTTGATTTATTTTTTTGGTTCATTGCCTTATAGGATAACAAACGGATACTATGTTCTAATTTGTGTCCCATTGTAGTTTTTTTTACGTCATTTAAATAGGTCCTATAACCACATTCTTTTTCTCTTGGCATCCGTGTAAGGTAAAATGAAATTGCTGAAATGTTAACTGACTTAGGATTTCAATGATGTCATCATCTTCTATGGATGCTTAGATTAATGGAATGTGAATGTGGGTCCATTAACTTGTTTAAAACTGAATTGTAATGGGGCACAAAAAGGTAAATGGTGTAAAGGCATGTTATGTGAATTGGTGCGAATGTGTTCCATATGCACCTTGGCTGGCGGGTGTCTATTTATCCAACTTGTTTTGTAGCACAACACTAAACTTATGCTAACTAAGGTTTTGTGAACGAGTTTTTTCGACACCATTTGTATGAGACTTTTAATTTGATTAATAGCACATTACCTCGCATGCTGATGGTGTTTTGTGATGTCTTAACATTCTTATACTTAATTTTGAAATATTTTCTGTTAAACAGTTGTGCAATTGTTATTTTAACGTGGTTTAGTATTTGTCTCGTTACTAAATATGTTAACAAGGGATAATATATAAAAATAGTTCACCCATACACAATATTTTCCTTCGTTCACCATGCTTTTATTTGTGGCCCATTGTAGTTTTCCTTACAACATTTGAGTGGGACCTATAGCCGCTTTTCACTGGTCATGAGCACATGTATAGGGAAAATGAATTTGTTGAAATTTCAAATGATCTAAACAAAGCAGATCATCTGTAATTTCAGATATGTCATGATCTTATATGTGTGTTTGGTTCAATGGGATGTGAATGTTGTCCATTTACTTGTTTCAAACAGAGTTGTAACGAGACACAAAAAGGTAAATTTTTTAAACAATAGTTTTGTGAACAGGACTTTACACTTGCTTGGTTTTGGAAACATTTTTTAACACTCTAAACCATTACTTTTAATAAGTAGCGACTTTTATTACCGGAATAGGAATGTGCTTTTAACAGACTTGGTGGGTTTGTATCTATTTGTTTAAGTGTTATGTAGCACAATACTGAACTTGTCTAGGGTATGCTGTGTTTCCAACAACATTTTTTAACCTCAATTTGAGATAATCTATAAACATTGCATTTTTTTTTCTGTGTTTTGGCTCAATTTTCGTATTCCATGCTACAATTTGTTGTCCCATTGTAGTTTTTATTACATAATTTAAATGGGACCTATAGCCACGGCCCTTGTGGTTCACTGCCCAGTCGACCGCTGTTATTATGTAGAAGGAAATTTTTGAAATTTTAAATGACCTGAATGAATCAGCTCTTATAGAATTTCAATGCTGTCATCATTTTTGGTGGTGTCCTGGTGGGTGGATCATAGGGACGTGAATGTGGGTCCATTTATCTGTCCAACAGAATTGTAACGTGTCACATAAAGGTAAATGGAGTGAATATATGTTATGTAGATGGGACTCTGCACTTGCCTAGTTTTCATTTTGCTGTTGGATACTTTTGACCATAACTTTCTACAGAAACATATTAAAGTCTTCATGCATGATAATACGATACGGTGCTATGCTTGCTTTAGTATTAGAAAAATCACAACTGATATACATTATATATGTCAGATTGCTTCCGAAGGTCTCAAACATCGTGTTTTTGAGATATCTTTGGCTGACCTTCAAAACGATGAGGATCATTCCTACAGAAAGATCCGTTTGAGAGCCGAAGATGTTCAAGGGAAGAACGTCTTGACAAACTTTTGGGTAAATACAATATATAAAAGCCTAGTTTCTCCTTTTCACTACCAGTAATCTTGCGTATTCAGCTTTAACATTGTGCGTCTGTTCTAGGGCATGGACTTCACTACCGACAAATTGAGATCTCTTGTGAAGAAATGGCAGACTTTGATTGAGGCCCATGTTGATGTGAAAACCACAGACAACTACACTCTGAGGATGTTCTGCATCGGCTTTACCAAGAAGCGTGCCAACCAGGTGAAGAGGACCTGCTATGCACAATCTAGCCAGATCCGACAGGTGAGCATCTTAAGTTCACATTAGTCAAGAGAGCTAATTGGCTGGTCATTTGTGGAATTTAATTGTATTTGCCAAAATTTGGTAATAAATCATTGCTGTTTTTTTTCAGATTCGTCGCAAAATGACAGAAATCATGGTAAACCAGGCACAATCATGTGACCTAAAAGAACTCGTGCAGAAGTTCATTCCAGAGTCTATTGGCCGAGAGATTGAGAAGGCTACATCAAGCATCTACCCTCTACAGAATGTCTTCATTCGCAAAGTTAAGATCTTGAAGGCACCAAAGTTTGACATTGGAAAATTGATGGAGGCAAGTTATTTTCCGTATTCTCTTAACTAACTTTTACAATATAGTTGCATTATATGTTGAGTTGAACCTGAATTATTTCTATCTGATCTTGCCTTATCTTTTGTATGTATAGGTCCATGGTGATTATTCAGAAGATGCAGGTGTTAAGATTGAGAGGCCTGCAGAGGAGGAGGTACCAGAAGAAACTGAGGTGATCGGTGCCTGAATGAGAGTTATATAGTTCCTTCAGTGGTATCTTTTTGAATTGTTTCTTAAAATCAGACATGAAATTTTGCATCTGTTTCAGAGATTAGGGATGACATTTTTCCTTAAAATTAATGTGGAATTTTGTACTTGTCACGTCTTTGTTTCTGCATGTTTGAAGAAGTTACTATAAGCTTCATTGTGCGTATGACTAATGATGCTATGCCAGAGTTGGATTTACTAGTTTGCTGGCTTTTTTTTTTCTTCTCTCAACCATAACTACTAGACCTCCAAAAGTGCGTTAGTTGTAATTTATAGTTTTTGAAACTTTGAATCCGTAATTTATAGTTTTTGAAACTTTTAACCCTTTCAATGTGAATTGATTTAACAAGATGTATATAAAAGCATAGTGGTGTTGTTTCATTTGGCAAATAAACAATTATAATGATATATCATACGGGTACCCATGTCTAGCGGCGATAACGTCTAGTTTTTGACTAAATTTTGGCGTCGAATATTGTTCTGGCTGGTGGTGCGGGGTATGTGGCGATAATGTCTAGTTTTTGACTAAATTTTTGTGTCGAATATTTTTTTCGGCTGGTGGTGCAGGTAAAGATATTGTTTGTCGTGTTTGAGGGGGAAAAATAAAAAGAAGTGAAGTAATATTGATGGTTGCTTGGTGTTGGTTTGTAATTTTTAGGAGTTGATGTTGGCTAGTTGTGTGTGTAAATTTAGGTTTGTAAGTTGGTTTGAGTGTCTGAATCTTCTTGAGTTGTAGGTTAGGCGTTAGGTTGGGAAAGTCTCGACGTGGTTTTGACTAGAAAGTAATGCTAACACTAATGTTTCACTAAATGACTTGACTATTGTTTTCAAAAATTTTCTTAATAACCCTAAAATTGTACTCCGTATGCTGTAATATTTCGCCGTAGATCAAATTTGGCTAAACAAGTTATCAAGGGCGGAGCTATTAAGGGACCGGGAGGGGTCCCGGCCCCCCTAGTCCTAAGTCCGTTAGTGTATTTTTTCGCGATTTCATGTGTTCTTTCGGGAAAAAAAATTGTTTCAGCCCTCCCATCTAATGTTATTCCGAAAAAAAAAATTGTTTCGGCCCTCCCAAATTTTTTTTTCTAGCTCCGCCACTGCAAGTTATTAAGTATCAACCTAAATATGTGTGTTGTAACATTTCGCTGCAACGCGCGCGTAGATAATATCACAGTTAAATTACGTTTTTGACCCTGTTGGAACAACCCATATAGATCAGTAAAAATTGCCATTTGACTACATACAGACACTAGAAGATCTCCAAATAGGGACTAATTTATTCAAGAAAGATAAAGTTTGACTAATACAAAGATCTTAGTAGAATCACTTGAAATGCCAAAGAATCACTTTAGTTGATAAACCAAGAAATCCATATTGGTTCAGATGCACTCAAGATCTATAACCAGTTGTCATTCCATCCTTCACCTTCCACAACAAGACATCTTTCCGTCTAAGGAACGAAAATACAGCTTTTCCATAAAACCGGGCAGAATGAACACCAAAAACCATGGAATAAACCGAATGTTAAAACTAAAAAAGAATCGTTGATTAAAAAAAAGGATCATACAGGTATGTATGCAAACTAATCATAAACTCGAGACTTTAAATTCAAAACTTATTAGTAGTTCATTACATATCAGTGATCATATGAATGCAAAGAGTCAAGACAGATAGAAACTACACAAACTTGGTAACAATTTTAAAACACATTCCGGTCAGGAAGAAGCTCCTTAGATATGCGCAGAATGATCTCCACTGTAATCAATCTCATTCTCCAAATCAAATTCCTCGTCATCTGGATCTATCGATCCACCAACTTCCCGCTGTTCACCAATGGTGGTGGAGCCTTCCCCAGGTACCTTTGCATCTTCTATGATTCGGTTGATCTCATCAACACTTTGCAGTGATAGGTCTCGGTTTGCATTCTCATAGTTTGTTTTCTCGCCTTCAACCAGATCTTTTGGTATGTTCTTTAGAAACCATGGATGTTTCTTGATTTCAGCTATTGTGATCCTCTATAAAGAATAATTCAAAAAAATTCAGTTATTAACATTGGATCTAAAACATCAATTTTGTAGCTTTAAATATAATGCCACTCGAAGAGAAAACATGTTTTCTCAAGAAGGCTTACCTTGGCGGGATTTGCAACAAAGATATGAGAGAGAAGGTGTCTACAGTCAGCAGAAACACGCACATAATCCGGAATTGAGTACTGAACACTAACAATTCTCTGCACGAATCACATGATTTTAGCGTACAAAGATCACAAGTACTAGAGAATAATAATGTTGACTTTGGAGGTCATATTCCAAGCTTCTAATCTAGTTCAATCATTTGAGTTTCTAGCTAGAAGCATAAAAGGGCTTCAAATTTGAGACACAAAATAGAAAAAGAAATTGTTTTTTGATTAGTTAACTAAAATTTTCAGTTTCAAAATCTTAAAGTTTCATATTTGACCCAAAAGTCAAAGAGGTCTCACCCCAATGGTTTTACGGAAATTCCTAGGATCTTCAGGGTCCTCAAAAGGGTAAGCTCCAACCAACATAACATATAGAGTCACCCCGCAGGACCAAACATCTGCAATCTAACACAAGCAAGATTTCCAATATTATTAGTATCGAAAAAGGTAAAACTTCAGTTAAACAATAATAAATATAACTCAAAAAATACTACCTTTCCATCATATTCTTTCCGAGATAGAACCTCAGGAGCAATGTAAGCTGGTGTTCCAACAGTAGATTTTGGTTGCGAGTGCAATAAACCAGACTGCCCAAAACACAAACCAAAATAAAGACTCGAAAATTGGGATATACATATCAAACTCCGAAAGATGCATTTTGAATATTACTAAACCTTTGAATAACCAAAATCACATATTTTGAGACGTGGGGTTGGACTCCCGTCTAGAAGAGTGTTCTCTAGTTTCAGATCCCTGTGACAAATTTCCTGAAATTAAGGGTACAATAATGTAAGAAGCAGAATGTACATTGGGGATTCATTAATCATAATTCGTATATCTTTATAATTTAATCTTCTCACCATTGAATGGCAGTAGCTGACTCCTGATATAAGTTGTTGGAAGAAAAACCGAGCCTGTATCAAGGAAAACAAATTTCCCAACTCTAAGTCTTGCATAAATTTAAAAAGAAATCTATAAAAAATAAACTTTGAAAAATGAGTTCATACCTCATCTTCACTGAATCTGCCAGCACTGGTGATCTTACTAAAGAGTTCACCACCAGCTGCATATTCCATGACAATAGCCAAATGTGTCTTCGTTAATGAGACCTGAAATTTGGAAGTTTAATGTTAAAATGATAAAACTCGTATTCTGATGTTCGACAAGAAGCTTTTAGTCCTAAATGCCTCAAATGATGAAAGTTCAAACTTACCTCCTTGAACCTGACGATGTTTGGATGCCTTAACGACCTGTGGTTAATGATTTCCCTCGCAACATTTTCATCAATCTGAAACAACAAATGAAATAAGCTGGAAACAAAGAGCACATTGAAATATACACATCCAATCACACGAAACAGAATATATTACATTTAGCCTATACCTTGATCTCCAAAATCAACCCGTTACAAAAAGTTAACGACTTTCCTATGTCTTTTACTTGATCATCTCCAAGTTAACAAATGTCTAAATCATTATAGATATCTTAATCAAGCTTAATGCAACAGGTTTAAAATAATCGCCTTCACGAACCAAGTAAATCAAAAGGGTCTATTGGAAAAAAAGGAGTGTTTTGCATAAACCTTAAGCACCCAAAATATCTAAACCAAGTATAGCAAATATTACACTTTAGCCATAAACTTTGCTCACATAAACAAGCTTGAGTTCTTCATATTTAGTTGACCTAAGGATGGTCAAACCCTAAACTTTCCATTATTAGAAATATCTAAGCTTCTAAAACCACAACACAAAATCTAGTACACAAAAAGAGTTAACACAACAATGACAATCTTTCATAAATCACACAACAAAATCTTCTTCACCAAATATTAACTCAACCATGAAACACAAATCCAACAAAAACATAAAAACAAGTATAAACAATCTATCAAATTAGTATTAAAAAAAATAATAATAATAAAAAAAATAAAAAAAATAAATAAAAATGTTATACCTTTTTTCCTCTTTCAATGTATTTGACAGCAAACAATTCTTTAGTCTTCTTATCTCTAACCAACCTTGCCACTCCAAAGTTCCCAGAACCAAGTTCCTTCAATGGCTCATATTTTTCCTCCATTGTTGCTATATCAAGCTATTCAAGAAACCACTCAAATGTGCAAATTAAATCTTGAAATTTAAAACCCACTAATAAAGAATCAAGCTAAACAAAACCCAAAAGCAAAAACTTGCAAAGATTTGTACTTGCTATATATCAAGACTTTGTGTTATAAAGAAACAAAGGGTCGTTATTTGTAACAATATTTAAATAAGAAGTAGCTTAGAAGTTAGAAATCGAGTACAAATGCAAAGGATCTAAATATATATATAATGAGGGTCTTCTTTTCAAGGATTAAAGATGTTGTAATTTAATATGATTTCGTTAAGCATCTAATTATTTATTTAAACAATCTATTATTATAAGTTGAACTAGTTATAATACCCGCGCACGCGCGGGTTTTTTTAAATTTTTTTTTGAATCATATATTTTTATTTATTAAAAAACAAAAATTTAATCCTTGTTTTGTTTGATTTATGATGTTTAATTATAGTTTTTTATTATTAAAGATAATTATTTAAAAGTTTTAATCCTATTGTTAATTGCTTCTTATCTATATTTTTTGTATTTATCTTCTACTTGTATTATGGATAAATATAAAATGTTACATAATAAGAAAATAATCTTTTTTTAAAATAATATTATTACTAAATAAGGTATGGTTTAGTTTTTTTGAAATGGAAAAGTCCCCGCTTGGAGTTTTGTTTTATTATATAAAAGATGTGACATTTTATTTGATTTAAAGTTAACTTGACCTTTTTCATCGTATCAAAAGTGTTCACTTTTAAAATTGGAGGTAGGCTTGTAAATAAATCGGACAACTTGTTTACGTTCGTTAAGTTAACTTTAAAAAAATTAAAGACCACTAACATGATCATTAAATTAATGAGTTTTTAAGATATTAAACGAATGAATATAAATTAGGTATAAAATATAAATATATATTATTTAAAACATACATATAATTTAATAATTATGTTTTAGGTGTATTCATTTGTTTAAATATACCAATTTTTAAAACACAATATATGAGGAAAAAAAAATAATAAAAAAAAAATAATAATAACGGACATAAATGGATAAACAAAACTTTTGTTCACATTCATTGTTCGTTCATTTAACGAACGCAAAATTTTGTTTATGCTCGCTCATTTATAATAAACGAAGTGAAACGAACTTTTCACAAAACTTTAAACGGGAAGGTTATCACTTTTGGTTTATACATATCTTAAGTCTTAAAGAGTTTTAAATACTAGACGATTACCTGTGCATAACAATTGGATTTTCTAGCTTACTGTTACATTGTTACGTGTTTTTATTATGCTCTAACTTGTATACAAATCATACTTCTGTCTTTGAATTTTCTTTTTATTCTGACTAATCACTCAACAAATGCTGAACATATAACTAAAAAATGATTAAATGTAAAAAGCTTATGTACTTACTTGATGTTAGAATCTTTGTGAATGGGGAGGTGCTCAATGTTTTCGTAACATATGAAAATGAAAACCAAAAGAATATACAACCATTTATAGGAGGATTTATAAACTAATTTTATTAGAAAATCTCTCTTAAATCTTCTACATTTATAGGAGATATACACAGTAATTAGGTAAAGCAAATTTAGGCTATGTTTGGCACAAAGTTTTTTGGAGTTTTTTTGGGCAATGAGCGGTGAACAATGAGCTTTTTGATTTTTAGTGTTCGTTTGGCATGAGAGCTGTGGGCTTTGCTATTTTTTAGGAAAGCTCATTTTCCCAATGCTTCTTTATGAAGCTGTGAGCTTTTTTAGCTACTGCTCACTGCTCACAGCTACTTTTGCCAAACATAGCCTTAATCAAATAATGTATCATAATAATGTATTTATATTTCTAAATAAGAATATGTAAATTATAAATTTTGCTATACCAAGGCTATGTTTGGCAAAAGTAGCTGTAAGTAGTAGTTGTGAGCTGTAGCCACAGCTCACTGCTTAACGCTCACAGCTTCATAAAGAAGCATTTGAAAAATGAGCTTTCTTAAAAAATAGCAAAGCTCACAGCTCTCATGTCAAACGAACACTAAAAATCAAAAAGCTCATTGCTCACCGCTCATCACCCCAAAAAGCTTTGCGCCAAACATAGCCCAAGTATAAGTTTAGTTTACTTGATAACTTCCTTTTGTTTTCTCTGTGGAACATCCAAATATATGTATGTACTTAATGTAGCCCTAACAATAATGAAAAGCCGTTAATTGTTTGTCATGCGTGCAAGACATGAGTTCATATTGAGTGCCGAATGTTCTTAATCTTATTCAAAAACTAACCAAAAAGGTAAAAAAATATATGTACTAAAGTTGTTCACTAAGAAATATACTATATCCATTACTGATATTATCAAAGTGTGTTATTTTTATTTATTTTATTATATGGTAATAATTTCTTTCTCATCTAAGAATATTATTGTCCTATATCATCATATAAAAATCTAATACACGTAATAAATGGGTCCTCAAATGACAAATATCTTTAAAATAACCATTCATTATATTCTTAGTCGGTTGTTATTGTTTGATTATTAGATTTATTAAACAAACATGTTTTTTAGATTTATATGGTTTTACTATCTCAATTATTTATGGATTGACATTGCTATCCAAAAAAATGCTACCGACCTAGTATTAGTGCAATTTAATTATGTTTGAAAATAAAAAATAGTTTATTACGGAGTACTACTTTACGTGGTCATTAAACATCATCAACATTGTAGCCCGTTATTTGACCCTGTCACTAGAGGCCCACGTTGCTATATATGACCCATTAAGATGTTAAAACAATATTATTTATTTTAGAAAGATTGTGTAGCTTGTCATGTCATTCTACAAAAAATACATCGTGTGTATACACATACTTACAACTTATTATAAATCTATGACCATTAATGTAACTAAACGTTGATAGCTCATAAGAAGATATTCTTTTTTCTAACTTGTGCGAACACTAAAAAAGTACAACAAGTACTCAGAAACTCACAAAAAAGTATTCAGAGATCCACAAAATTCATAGGCTCCTTAGTATCTTTTTGTACTTTTTCGTTAGTCCCTGTGTTCTTTCGATGTGCTTAACTTGTGCCGGGCACAAGTTAGAAAAATCTTTTTATAATTTTGTTTATATTAAAAAAATTATAAACCTCAAAGTACGGAACATAAAATATAAAGTTTAACAAGTCAAAAGTATTAACTCACAAAAAGTATGGAGCAAATACTGGTAAAAAACTGTATTATATTTAAAAGTGCAAAAGGAAAAAGAAAAAAAAATCTTTTATACTTTTACCACTTTTACCGGATAGAGGTACCTATAACAAATCTCATAGTAGGACGTATGAAAAAAGAAAAGTAATACGCATTGAAAGTCACAAAACTATGTCAAAAGTTTTCAATGTCAATCATCTTATAAAGTCAAATCACACCGTCCAACCTTTCAAACTCATGAAATTCGTTCAAAATTTATGATAAGATGACGAAGTATACCTTTTCGAAAAGATTTGAAGTTATTAAATGAAGGTGATGCCTTTTCTAAAAAAAAAAAAAATAAAAAAAAATAATAAAAAAAAAAATAAAAAAATAAAATAAGAGTGATTTAACGAATAATGTGGCAAAAAGTTCTTCAATAAGGTCTTTAAATCACTTTTTTTTTTTTTTTTTTTTTTTTTTTTTTTTTTTTTTTTTTTTTTTTTTTTTTTTTTTTTTTTTTTTCTTTTTTCTTTTTTTAAGATGCAGTTCATTTTAACTTGAGTCTATTAATCGTTAGACTTTTGTACAATTTTCGATTTGCAAAATAGGTTCTTGTGCCTCAGCCCTCAACCATAGTGATGTGAATATCGTTCATTTCATGTGGTTATTTAAGCACAATTATTTTGCAGATGAATTTTTAAACACGTGTAAGGCTCGGCTTGTTGATAATGGAAATACTCAGCAAATTGGTGTTGACTATGACGTGAAGTTCAGTGTGGTTATTAAATGGCCACTATTCACACAGTTCTGTAGCTTCTCGGCATTTCCTGTTCACCAACTCGATGTCAAGAATGCTTTCTTGCATGGTAATTTGTTTAAGACTGTCTATATGCATCAGCCGCCAGACTTTTGGAACATGCAGCGTCCAGATCATGTTTGTATTCTTCAAAGATGGTTATATGGTTTGAAACAAGCACCCATGCTTGGTTTTAGCGGTTTGCGAGTTATGCTACTCACATTGACTTTTGTCATATCAGATGTGACTCGTCCTTGTTTATATATATAAGTTGGGATCAGATATTGCTTATCTATTACTCTATGTGGATGATATTTTGATGATTGCTTCCTCTACAACATATTACAGAGGATTATTACTTCATTAGGAGTTTTCTATGGTCGATCTCGGTCCGCTGAACTATTTTTTAGGCATCTATATTACTCGCACAAATGCGGGGATGTTTCTATGCGGCAAAAAGTATGTAGCTGAAGTTCTTGGGCGTGCTGGTATGCGCAATTGTCATTCTTGCAAGACCAGGCTGAATTGGAGTCCAAACTAGGGGCTGGATGGTACCCCGTGTCTCTTATCCGACTCTGTACATGAGCCTTGTTGTGGCTTTTCAGTACCTCACTTTTACTCGGCCTAATTTGTCTTATGTTCTTCAACAATTATGTTTTATATGCATGATCCTCGGGAGCCTCACCTTTCAGCTCTCAAGAAGATTTTACGATATGTTTGTGGATTATGGTCTTCAACTTTATTCGTCGTCAACTTCATCGTTGGTTGCTTATTAGGCTGATTGGGTAGGTTGCCCAGCTACTTGTCGTTCTACATCCAATTATTGTGTTTTCTTTGGCAACAATTTACTACCTTGGTCATCTAAGAGACAATATACTCTCTCGATCTAGTACCGAAGCTGAGTATCACGGTGTTACCAAATTCCGTTGCAGAGACCTCTTGGATACATAATCTTCTTCGCAAGCTTCACTATCCACTGCATTCCTGCGATAATGTCAATGCAGTATATATACTTATCTTCTAATCCCGTGTAACACCAACGCACGAAGCATATAGAGATTGATATTTACTTTATATGGTATCAAGTTGCTGCCTGACATGTTCAACTTTTGCTTGTTCCCATGCGTTATAAGTATGCCGATATTTTCACGAAAGACCTCCCATATGCCTTATTTGATGAGTTTCACGCTAATTTTAGCATTTGGTGTCCTCTCGCTCCAAATGTGGGAGCTGTTAGTGGACTATTATTTAGTATTGGGCCAAGCCCGTTCCTAGATTATGCTTGTACTTATAATCAATGGGAACAACATTCTTGATTATGGGAAATACACGGTTTGATAATTTGTTCTGATCATCAAGTGAAATGTTTAATGGACGTCACTCAACACGATATAAGTGTAAGTTAATTTGTATTGACGAATTTTACAAATGAGAATTGTTTTCACAAGAACTTGACCGTAGACACAATGCATGAAAAATCTGTTAGCATGCTAACCTGAGGGCCTGTTTGTTTAGTTTTTGTATTAAGTCATGTTAAATTAAAATGTCTGTCTAGATATATGATGTCTGTTTGTAGATAAATAAATGGTTGTTTGTTTTGTGTGCTAAATAAAGTGTGTGAACTAGAAAAAATTACTGGCATACCCTTTTATTTAACATAAAGTTAAGAAGTGGGAAGGTAAATATGTAAAATTAAGATAAAAGAGAATGACTTAATTTGGAGACCCTCATCTCCCTGGCTTTTTCTAGGAGGTCACATGTTAGTTTTAAGCACTAAACAAACATCCATTTGATGACTTAATTAACTTACATATTTTTCACTTGGGCCTGTTTGTTTAATTTTGTTCATTAAGTCATGTTAATTAACAGATGACTTAATGCAGACAACCTCAGTTTTATTACTTAATATTTTCAGTCATCTTTGTTTATTAAGTCACAAACAAACAATTTTTAAATGACTTAATTAATTCAGTTTTTTTCATATTAAGTCAATTAAGTCGAAATCAAACACTTTAATTTGTTATCAAACACTACCTGAGCATAGCCATTTTTTGATATGTTAGTTAACTCACATTGTACCAACTTTAATTATAGTTATATTCAGTCACTACTAGTTAGTAAATAATAAAGTACGTTTTTGAAAATCTCAAGAGCGTTAAAATAAGGGGCATGGGGCCTTGTGTGAAAAATGATCTCTAAACCTTTGGGCTTTGACCGTTTGTTTCTATCAATAATACGAGTAACTTAAAAAGAATACATTATGTCGTAAATATCTGACCATTTGTTGCTCGTAAATATCTGACCATTTGTTGCTATCAATATTTCGTTTTATAAGGAATATAAAACACAGTAGACGGTGTGGAAGCATTCGAGTATTTGACACGTGATATATGAAGATATTTATGATCATAGAGTATGGATCTAATGAGAAGAATTATTGCAATGAGAAGAGTGAGAAGAAATTGTAGCCCCATATTTCAAATAAGGAAAGAGAAATAATAGGAAGATGCATCTATTTTTGTGGGTGCATCTAATATTTGTGGTTGTGATTTCTTCTCATTCTTCTCATCTTAATTATATTTCTCATTTGATCCTACCTCTATGATCATATAAGAATAACTCTCAAACTTATAGAATGGTCATTTGTATATAAAATAAAGCACGGCTATTTTCTATTTTTATTTTTATTATTATTATTTTTTTAATTTCACACCATTTTCATGGAATAAACAAAATGAAAACACCACAAATCACGGAAAGCTAGGAAACTTCAAGCCTGACGGTCGAGTCAAACTGCTGAAATTGCTTGCTAGAGATGATTTGAGTTGAACGCTGCCAAACTTGGGAAACGACACAGACTTAGAACTCGAGTTGAGCACAACTTGGTGATAAATAACATTATTTGCCAAAGTTATGAGTATGGCTCCCCTTAACTCGATCAACTGATATAATATGGAAATCATGCAAATATAGATATACATTAAGATCCATGAGCTTTATGAGACTAGTACTTTGATACTCGTGTTTTTGTTATTCAAAAATTATATTCAAATAATCAAATAACTAAATAAAACATTAGGAATTGATACAAACACGTAGGATTAAAAGTAAGACACTTTTTTGTAACTTAGCTCTCCATAAAAGTGAAGAAAGAATAGAAATATAAGTCAAATTCTCTCTCTTCCAACAAACTTTACCCGCCTTTTTCACCATTACTTTTTTCCTATTTTCCTTAGATCTAGACCAAATTAAAGCGTATTTTTAAAAATCTAAACCATTCAATCAATTCAATTTTTCATTTCCCATCTATTGATACAAATTTCATTGATTTTCGTCAAGTATTTCTTTTAGTCTGTTGTTTGGTGCCTAATTGGATTCAATTGAATTTAGTACGATTCTGATTTACTGGAATTGATTCGTGATTCAATC
>LBNU01028795.1:28482-42080 GCA_014162995.1 Artemisia annua | reverse complement strand
TAAACCTAAGTTCAAATGTTCCCTTTAACAAACATACACTACGAACATTAATGGGCAAACGTCAAAAATATATATATTGCTTTGTGTTGTAATCAACTTCTTTTTATTGTACACAACATATTTTTAAATTCTATCTATTGAGTATCCCTTGTTACTATTTTGCCGCTCCTCATTAACATGAATTTTGATAATCAGAAAAGTAAAATTGTTACAAAATGCACAAAATAAACTAAATTCAAAAATATAATAAAATAAGAAAAGAAAATAGCTACACAACAAATGCGATGATAAAGAATTTTTAAAATTTATATAGATATGACAAAAATGAAATGTAATAAAGCTAGACTACAATGACAACAATACATAGATATATAACTAAGGGGGTGTTTGATAGCCTTACAATGGTGTAATTCAGAGGACAAATCCGAATTGGTCAGCGGTGTCGTTGTTTGTTAGCAAAATTTTCATGCATTGTATCATTCCTTGGGGAGGTGGCATGCAATGTCATTCTAACAACCAAGTTTTTTTCAATATTGCCATGTTATATAACTCTGTATCCAGTGGCGGAGCTAGAAAAATTTCAGTGGGAGGGCCAAAACAATTTTTCTTCGGGAAATACATTAAATGGGAGGGCCGCAATAATTTTTTTTCCAAAAGTACACATGAAATCGCAAATAAATACATTAACGGGCTTAGACCTAGGGGGCCGGGACCCTCCCCGGTCCTCACATAGCTCCGCCTCTGTCTGTATCACTTATTTCATATAATTTCTTTTAAAAAAGCAACAATATATATAAAACCTTAAAAAAATGAAAAAAAATTATAATACAAGACATTTCTTCTCAATTGAACAAGCTAATTAATAAATGAAAGGATAAAAAAAAAATTACATATTAAAATAACAAAAAATAAAAAATAACACTCTCTAGAACTCGAAACACTGTGCCATAGAACACTAACATAACTAAAACCACTAAAAAGTAAAAACTCATAACTACAAAACTATAACATAAATGGCTAGGACCAGAGAGAGAATAAATTAGAGTTTAACTATCTTTTATATAATAAAAGAATTACATCATTTCGGAGTTTTTTTTACAGAACAATCTTAGTGGAAAAAAAATTGGACCAATAGGAATCCTCGATTTTGACACATAGGCGAAATCGAGCAATATGATTGGCCAATAAAAAGTCAAAATTGAATTGATTTGGTCAAACTTTAATAAATTTGGTGGAGAATTTGATTGAGGAAAAAAAACACATAAAAATATAGGTGTCAAATTTATGAAAATAAAAACTTAAAAAAAGAGGAGGTAATTAATAAAACATTAGTGGTTGAATTTTAAATATATTATATGGAGTTAAGTGTAAAATTATAAATCTCCATGTTTTTTTTATAACTTTAGATAATAAACTAATATACTCCCTACACTTTATAATATAAACTTTGTTTACAATTACATGAATATTAGTATTGGTTTGAGACTTTAATCTATTAAACTTACAAAATTTTATAAATGTACAAATTAGTTTCACTATACGTTAAATTCTTTTAAAATAAATATTAGTTTTAAACTTTCATCTATTAAAATATCTTTTTACTATGTACGTTAAATATAAATAAGAACTCATGTTATCGTATTTAAAAGTTTAATATATACGTACATGTGTTTGAATATTAAATACAGTTAAATTATTATTAACGGTAATATAAATATCAAATGGTAAGTACGAGTTACTATGATATGAAAATAAGTATACGCGGTTGTACTTATAACGACTCATGTAGTTATTATTTAAAGTTTACATACGGATATGTGGAAAAACATTTTTAAAAAACTTTACAGAGTATATGTTAACTTCATCAACGCTCATTATGTGCTACTAAACTCGCACATTTTTTGTAAAACATGATATCAATATTAATATTAAACAACAACATCAACCTCAACATTAACATCCGTGTCAGCTAAACAAAGTTAAATCTTTCATCCAATAAAATTTTGACAAAATATTAAATGATATTAATACATAATGAAAAACTCATGCATGCTTATTAGTGTACTTATATCACAATTTTCACGGGTAAATTCTTATATGTTCATAGAATAAACAAAAATTTTAAAATAAATTTGATTTATTTGTAAACCCATGTGATTAAAGAACCTTTTTCTTACTTTCGCACATGTTGATGCTCTAACTTTTTAAAATATACATAAGATTTTCTGATTTTAAACGATAATACTATATAATTAAATTTTTCTGGAAAAACCCCGTGCGTGCACGGGAATTAAACCTAGTATTTAATGGATGTAATTGTCTGACGTTGACACAATAAATTCTTAAGTTTTACGCTATTTTTAAATCAATGATGAAATTTTAAAATATAAGAAGAAAACTAGATAATTAGATTTGTGAAGATATGACATGAATATTTTGATTTACAACAAAACTGATAAGAAAACATCATTCCAATCAGCGTTTTTCTTAACATTATGCATGTACTTACGTTATATTTATCAGACTTAGTTTTGAGATGATGCATGAGGTTAAAGTAGTAAGTTTATATTATTCAGATCCTTCATTCAACACAATTAGTAAACACTCTATTTTTATTCGGAAGCAATTTTACACAGAGCATGTGAATCATTCAGGATGATAATTGATTCAGTGCTAATTCATTTTGTTTTATCAAACAACCTCTAAGAAAGTAAGAATTATATAATAGTTGTAATTGCTTAAGTTTACTATACTACTTTTAGTCAAAATTGTTATTTACAAAATTATATAAAAATATTAAATAATTGTCAAAGGTAAAACTGTCTATTTGTGACTTTAATAATCAAAGTTGTTATAAATGTACTTTTTATTAAATTGTGTGATTTTTGTCTGATAACAATAATTTTGAGACGGAGTTAGTAGACTAGTAGTTGTAAAATTAACATTTTATGAGTCAAGATCAACATCATGGAACTTTCTTTAATCACGTTCTAATATTAGTGTATTTCAACTTGTCCGATAAGACAAATAGAAAAAATAGACATAAAGTACATGAAAAGATTGCAACAAAAATATAGAGTTAGCTAAGTAGGTACTATGTATGACTACCTTTTAACATGTGTTTGTATTCAAGTCTCAAATGTGCTGCCAATCTGTTTCACACAACAACCTTGGAACACCGATCTTAAATTCGAAATAGCAAAGTAGTTGAAAACATTGAATCGTGAAGACCATGTGATTAAAATGAAAAGTCAACTCAATGTGTTTTGGAATAACCATGATTTTTTAACCTTTTAGCCGACTTATTTACAGGGTTTTTAACCATTGTTTGCATCATCAACTCAATGTGTTTGTTTGGCAAAAAATACATATCACATTGCTACTCAAGTTTTTTGTTGTTCGATATATGGATTGTGAGGGAGTTGTTAAAAACTACCATGATATATCATATTGTACAAAACGGAAGCTGCAAATAGTTTTTGTCTTTTCGATATAAGTATTTGTGTTTTGAGGTGTGATTATGTGTTTCGATTCTTTGATTAGGAGATGAAATATAACTGAATAGATTATAACCTTTTTGTAGGAATACTTATTTATTAAGGAACTATAGTACGGGTTGTAATGCTTGTAATGTGAACTTAAAACCAATATTACAAAATTAAATTGTCAAAACATACAAGTTGATTAGCTTTTTGTATATGGCAATATTGGACAGTTAGTGACAACAGGGAACAATCAACCAAGACAACTAGCATTCCAATAATGTCGAGTAAATGATTGAATGGAAGGGTTCTACAAGAAAATATACTTATAGTTACGGAATTCTTAGTAACACACAAAGGTGTCGGTACTAATTTTTTAGCGACACTTTTTAAAAGTGTGAGCAAAATTTACAATTTTGAGATTTTAATAACATTTTTTATGAACTACTGGTATGTGTTTTAAAAGCAAAAAATGTGTCTTTCACTTTTTTTTGTCATTATATATAATAAACTTTTACCTACTTAGCTTCTAACAACATTATTTAAATGTGAGAGAAGCACACAAAAAATGTAGTGACACTTCTTTTATACTTTTGTTGACACGTTTTTACTATCATGACATATTTTCTACTTTTGATGACACTTTCTTTTGATAATTTATTTTAGCGTTAGGCTAGCCAACAATGTCTTATCAACTTTATAATTCTTTCCTACTAACAATTATTTTGCCAGTTTAATAGATAACCCGCAAAAGATAAATTACCATAAGAGGCCTCAGTACAGTGGCTGATAGCTCAAGTCATGGCCGACGGCTCGAGTCTATGGCGCCAAATCATACCGGACCTCGTGCCATCGTGTCTCGGCTGGTAATAACGAGAGTTGATACAAATTTCAACAAATATTTTATTAACAACGATTTAAATCTGTAGCCTATTTGTTTAACACAAATCATTAAACCCTGTATTTTAGTACTGGAAGTATGAATCTCACAAGTGTGAAGTAAATATATGGGAAGTGATTGGCACACTAAATTTTTTTAGTGTGACACTAACTGTACAAGTAATTAGAGTAAATTATACTTAAAATACAATTACTTATTAGCTTATTGTATATAGTGGAATATCTCAAATTAATTTTCATATTCTACCAATCACTTCCCTAAATATATAAGGGAAATATTCATTTATGTGATCTAAGATTACACTTATTTTTAATGTGAGTCAAAGTAACTTGTCTTATAATATTTTTTTTCTTCTTCCAACTATTGTTTATAGATAGATGCTTGTACTTTTGCTTCAACTTTACACCCTTTTTCTCATACTAGCTTATAACATATTCATCCTTTTTAATCTCATTTATATGTTAAATTACAACAACAAAAAATGAACAAATTATGCTAAATAATGTATTATTTGATGCTCTTTAAAATATATTCATTTTGATATACTTATCGAAAGTTTTTATTTTTGATATTTTTTCCATAAATCGCAATATATTTCGTAATATACTTTTATTATGTTTTATATATATATATATATATATATATATATATATATATATATATATATATATATATATATATATATATATATATATATATATATATATATATATATATAAATTAATTCTTCTCTACTATAATGAAGCCACTCTTTCCTCACAAGAACCCTTCCTTTCTCTAACGCTGCGTTCTCGAGTTTTTGTAAAAAGGAAAAGAAAAGAAATGATATGTAAAGAAAAGAAATGAGAAGAAAGAAATATTTCTTTTTTTGTTCGTGTTCTTGAGATGAAAAGAAAAGAAAAGAAATGGTCATATTTTATATTTTCAAGTTGAGAAAAAAAATAAAAACAAATAATTTTTTTACATTTTTGCCCTTTATGTATAAATTCTTGAAGTGAATATGTGATACAACTAAAAAATTACAGTCGTATGGGTATAATCTTGATTTGCAAAAAGACATAGATTTAACTTAACAGACTTTTTACCTAACCAAAGCATTTGAAAGATATAAAATAATTTGGATAGTGAATTTGGAGTTTTAGACCTTATGATGCCCGATCAAAACTGTCTTAAGAAAGTAATATTAGATTTCATACGGGGGCATATTAGTCATTTACCAGATTTATGAGTGGCATTAGCTATCTTTCCGCTGCAATTCCCCCAAAATTGGGCAGAAACTTTTACATGAAACAACCCCCTTAATTTCCCCTTCAAATACTTTCTTTTCTGCTCATTTCTCTCCTTCAAAATTCTCAAGAACACAGATTTTTTTTTTCATCCTTTCAAATCCTTTCTTTTCCTCTCATAATTAAACTCGAGAACACAATGTAAAAGAACTCATTCTTGCTCCTTTAACATCATTTTCTTCATTGTGAACTTCTCTTTCCACACTCATATTAACTCATGCCTATCACTTCACACACCCGTTCCTTTTTAAAAACCTACATAATTTCACACACTTTTACTTTTTTTACTTTCATGTTTTCATTCATTTTGTTATTTTATCGACAATTACACAATCTTTGCTAATTTACTCTTTCGTTAAAGACTTGCAATCTTTTATCTTTTAACAATTTTAGTTGTTAGTTTATTCAATGTTTAGTTGTTTGTTGAAAAATTTACTCCCTCCGTCCTAAATTTATTGTCCCCTATTGACTTTTTCGGTATTTCTTTCTCAACTTTGACTATAAATATTTTTGTTTGTGTTATACAATTTTTGATAAAAATTATACCAAATGAAAATACATTTTAAACTCAATCCGTTCATATATTTTGTATCAAATATAATGTAATATAAACAAAAATACTTAAGGTCAAAGTTGAAAAGTAAAGACCGAAAAAGTCAATAGGGGACAATAAATTTGGGACGGAGGGAGTAATATTCATAAGTCATGACTTTCGAAATGATAGTTAGTTTGTGTAACTAAATGTATTTCGAAGATTTGCGAAGTAAAACTATATTAAAACGATGAAAAAAGCATAGTTTTGAAAATAAAGAGCCTGAAAATGAGTGCAGATGGTGGCAGAAGAGTAATCTTAGCATTTAGAAAAGAAAAAAAAATGTTTTAATTTTAGCAATATAACATAAAAGTGAGTCAAGTTGAAAATAAGCTGTATATTAAGTCACAGAAATGCAAATTCCCGTGTGGAACATATTTGATCATCACGCACCCTTAAGATTAGCCCTAATGGTTAGTCATCCCTCTCGGTCGACCCTCACAAAAGACGCGTCCCTCCCACTGCTAATGGTTAGTCATCCCTCTCGGTCGACCCTCACAAAAGACACGTCCCTCCCACTACACCCCTCCACTACAACGCGTCTTATAACAAAACAAAAAAGTTGACATTGATATGTTGACGTTGATATGACAGTAGTGCCCGTGATCACCATTACACTTAGCTTAAAAGTCAATCAATATGGTAGTTGTCGACATTGACATTTAATGTATAGTCTTTGAAACAAAATGATTTCATGCTGTTAGTTATGATCTCCAACATATATTTATGTAAAACTAACCATGCGTACTGATTGCTTTGTATGTCATTATTCATTTGTATGCAAAACTAAAAGGTTTGTTTACTTTCTGCTTATTGTTTTAGCCATTTATTTGAGAGAGGTTTTTGAAACCTCTCCAATAAAACAAAATAAGGGTTTGAGCTCATTCGTTACGTGAAAAAGAAACACATTTTAAAAGTATCTTGCTAAAAGCAACTTAATTCTTTAAAAAATAAATAAATAAATAAATAACCCTAAGCATGCTTATATATAGGGGTGCTAAACTACACCTCAAAACTTAAACACTCAAAAAATAACCCCACTCTTTTTGACACGCGTTTAAAATACTTATTTTTAACACTAACATGCATCGACTCTTTGGCATGTCTCTTAGTGGGTTATGTTATGTTAAGGTTTTGGATCGTTGGCCTCTACATAACATAATCCACTAACAATATCTGATTACGACATCTACGAATTACCTTTATATGTGTTCCATGAATTTCGAGATAAGGAATCACAAACGTGGGATTAGATGGTTAAAAATGAAAAGCAAGTCCACTTAATTAAAATGCATGATGACTTACAAAAGATACGTTTAAAAGGTCATTGTTATGCTAACAACATAGAGCACACATATCTACTTCGGACCATTATGTTTTAATGAAGACCTAATATGACCACAACTTTACTAACTTGGATTCTTGATTTAGAGCGAATAACTTTTTGTACAAAATATGTGAAAGTTAATCGCTACACCGAGATCCAAAAGTCGGAACAAATACTATATGTTGTGTTCAAACAAAACATGATAAAACAAGTCCAAAAAGAATAAAATTTATTTGATCTCTCATTTGGTTTGTGTTTGTCCAATTCGTGGGCATAGTCTCTGAATCTTCGAGAGTGAAGCTAGGCACAGTTTTGGAGGAAAACTTTTACTTTATATATCCTTCTTGGCCAAATTAATATGACTACAATACCCTCTATTAAAGTAGTTATAGGAAAAGAACACGAGGTATTTTTATCATTTCAGTTTATCTAAGAACGATATTTAAACGAAAACTCACGCATAAACCATGCATGTACTTTTGAAGTTTTAGAATTCCACCTTAGATTTAAGCAAACCATATGGACAGTCTTTACAACTTACACTCATATTATCGAAGAAACTCAACCACTCGTCAGGGACGGAACTTGAACAAATTTGTCGAAGCGGCCACAATGTGAAATACATATTTTACAGGAGCCAAACTATAAAATGGTAATATTTTGCATAACTAATGACTGACATTATATAGTAAACGGTACATGGGTTTTATTTTTTTTTATTTTAATTTACTCTTTTTAGAGGGAGGGGAGGCACAACCTCCAATCTCTATGAAATTCCGTCTTTAATACTTGTTATCCATTTACTTACACACATGGGCGGAGCCACATAGAGATATAAAGGGGTTGTGACCCCCTATAATTTTGTCACATAATGTAATTTTTAGTGAATTTCATGTAGTAAATTTTATCTTTTACATTTTGGCCCTTTTATTTTATGTAACTTTTGTTTCTAGCCCTCCTAAGAAAAAAGGTCTAGCTTCGTCATTGCTAGTTACACACTACAACATGCATTTTAACGAACTAAAAACCCGTTGGTAATCTCTTTTGCGCTTTTTTGACAAAGCAATAATCATGTAACAATAGAAAAAGAAAAAAGACATGCACAAGAATCCCCAATCCAAAACGTCGATAACTCAATTAATTTTCGTTTCATCTGAAAAATAAGATGTCTATATCAAAAGCGATCACACTCAAAGTCGCAGGCCAATGCACCACTTCTTCGGCCCACTAAACCCGACAATATTTTCAATCATAGTAAAAAAGCATGGTGAACCGATATCCACAAGTAGTGTTTTTAAGATCGTCTTCATGCTTGCACAATTACTCAAGCTTATTGGTGATCGACAAATGCAAGTGATGCAATGATTTCTTTTACGTACAATTATGATATATAAAATACCTCAAAAAAACATGTCAATATGAATGGTGAAAGTGGGAAGAATGAGTAGAAAATTTGACCGAATATCCTGAATGGCAAAGTGGTCCATGAATTATGTCGATGGTATGAAACTATGAATGATTTTTAAACAACATTGAATGCTTATTATTTACTACAGTACTATAAAAGTAGCTAGACTTAAAAACTATAACTTCTTTTTGATCGTGGATACCGTGTGAGCTTACACATCAGTGTCTGGTAATATTAACTTAACCTATCGAAATAGTAGGGGTGACAATCGAGTCGTGTTCGTGTTGACCTATTCGAGTTCGCGTGTTGACGGGTTAGTATGACATCTACACAAACACGACCCATTTATTAATCGTGTCAAGAAACTCAAACCTAACCCACACCTGCATAACACGTGCAACCCATTTTTGACACGTTTAACCTGTTTAAATAAATAGGTCAAGTAGTGAATAAGATTGATGGTTTGTTGATCTAACTAGTTTAAAAGCAAAAGTGATATAAGGATTTAAAATATGATAAAAATAACACACAAATAACTATACGACAATTCTCTCAGTTATAAGCGTCAATATGTATGATATATGAGTTATAATTGCAATTCAATCGTATTAAGTACATAACACAATACATTTAATCCACATCAAACATAAAAAAGGCATGTTATATATTTTACTAGCTTAAAGACCCGTTGACACCGGGTTATTTTTTAAAGAAATAGAGAAAATGAGATGATAAGAAAAGCAATAGCGTAAACTTGTTCCATTAATAATATCAAAATAAACAATGACATAATTTTGGAAGGTTGAATGACGATAAATGACGATTTAGAGTAATAAATGTACATTCCGATATTGTGTCCAAATCTGAGCATTAGATACGATAATACGTGATTTATTCGATAAACAGGTAGATACGATAAACAACTTAGTTTGTAAATACTAAGCAATAAACGTGCATGAATCATATTGTCCACCAGGTAGATGCGTTGAATAGCAAAGGTATGCAGTTAACGTCAAACAATTGAAAAATCTATGTTCAGTCCATGAGCAGGTAAAAATGAAGGAAAAAAAAGTAAGTTGTTGATAAGAGTCTATGTAAATTGTAAGAATGCTATAAAACGTATAAAAGTATTAAGTATATTTAGCGGATGTAATAGATAGAAAAGCAAAAATTGTCGTGTCATGTGGTCTATTAAATTTAAACACTTGACTTGAAAAAAAAATATGCGTTTTAAAGCAATTATAAGTTTACAATCTAAATACTTTGGTTCCGAATACGTTCATATTTGTTTATTTTAAAAATCGAATCATTTTAAGTTTGATAATGATAATAATAATTAGAAAATACCAGATTGTTTAAAGACACGCATAATTGCGGGAAATTTTCAAGAAATTGTTCATTAAGTAGTTGAGTGCACAAATAAAGTAAGAAACAACAACAAACGTAAATAGGTATCGTAATTTCATTAAGAGAATATTGATCAATAATAAGTTCCATTATTATTGAAAGAAGAAATAACAAATCTCCCAACTATACGTTAAACAATCTGGTTTTTAACTATTAAAATAATAAACGTTGATTTATTGTCTTTTCCACCTTTAATAGTGTTGACATATAAATGTATGTAGATAACGTTGATGAGTTGAGTAGCCAAAGTCCATTCCATGAACACCTTAGAAAGAAAAAAAGTGTAAGTAGTTTATTATAGCATTATAAAAAGTATAGAGCTGGTTTAAGACATGTCACATTGATCATAATCCTTGAAGTACGCCTTTGTAGACAATGTTTGTAGTAGTTTTCGAGATATTATCATACACATCACAAATGACAACGAACATCCACGCGTGAATTATTCGATAATCAATTGAGTTTGTAACAATTAAAATAATAAACGTACACGCGTTGTCGTCCCCAAATTTGACGATCTTGAATAGCCAATGGCGTGTGTGAGCGCTAATCAATTTAATAGAAAATATCCATTCTGTGTCAATCTACGAATACCCTATTTATGTTGGCATAGATGACAACGAATCGGGTCTACACGATCTTTTTCGTGTAGAGTTACATCTTGTATGTGACTTTTCCATGCACTACTTCACTTTCCCTTGTAGATGAGGCCTATCCCTATACATGAAACCAACTTCAAATTTCTATTTTTAAACATCATTTACGGTACCATGAAAAGTATCTCATCTGGAATAAATTGTCCTTTCTCCATGTATTCATTGATAGTTAAAATTTGTAATTCATACTAAACATATGAAGATACATTCATTGAATAATGCTACCATAGAAGGGACTTAATCATAGAATGAATTGATATTTCAAACTTTAAGAAATAATAAGCACTCAGCATATTATACATAAAGATATTACACCAAGTAAGTTTGCATGGTAGCAAAACAGAAAAACATTTCGTTTCTCCCAAGTTCTCTTTGAGGCACTGTTTTTTGAACAACTTATTGTCTAAGATCTAAGAAGATCAACACATTATCGGGAGCGTCTAAAACAATGGCAGTCCCATATCAATAACAGGGTTGTTCACGTTGGAAGCCATTTGGTAGGCGGATAAGGTCTACCTTGAATAAAAAACCTTATGGGTTCCCAAATGGGTCTAATGCAGAAGAATGAGGCTGATCACATAATTTTCTAATGAAAAAGCATTAACCATCTCCACACTGAGTTGATACAAAATAATAAGATATTTTAAAGAGACTATTTGTATACCGTCAAATAAAGCAAAGACTAACCGCGGGCATTGACTTTGATTATTACATGTCAGTGCATTCAAAAGTTACAAATTCATATTCATTATAAACACATATACATGGTGGTTGGTTTTTTATGTACAAAAATTTTACCACCAAATTTATAGTTCGGATTTAGAATATAAAAATGTATTACATGAATTCTGTAAAAAAAAATATATAATCCGTAATGCATAATGCTGACAGAAAAAAAAGCTAACATAAAATGATATTTCCTATCGGTATACTCTACTACCTTGGGGCCAGGATGTTACTAAAGGAAAAAAAATTATACATGTAAAAGTACATACATGCACAGCCACGAAATCCAAGCATTGGCTTCACTTCTGATAATTTCTCGATTCTTGAACATACATAGTCAACGTATTTAGACATAGTATAGAGATGATTGGTTACCTGTTGTGTAAATTAAATTTCAATACTAAAATGAGTTTTCTATTAAATACATGTAGGGCTAATAAAATTAACTTGCCCATTGGAAATACATTTGGGTGTATTTCGACCCATTCCACCCATCTTTTTAAAACTTTACATTCCTATAAAGTACAGATCAAAATCGAGTTCCTACGTTATCAAAATTTGTACCTTCTAAAGTTCGACTGTCAAAATTGAGTTCCTAACTGATTGCAAATTCAAACTTTATAAAAATAACCGTTTTGGGGCCACGCCAACTCAGTTTCACTTCCTCTTCTTTCGTCCCAAAATAGTACTTTAAGTTAAACCACATGTAATTATTAACAACCCAAATTGACTCATTCATAATTAAATGAGTCAAAATTGCCTCTAACAGATTAAATCACATATATGAAAACTTATAATGTTGTGAAATTAGCATCTTTACTCACGTAGTCATCAACACAGCCAGTCTGATCATACAGTGCCCGTTTCTCCTCATCACCAAGTATTGATACAACTTTCTGAGGTGCTGAAAATTTTCTTTTGCATTCTGCAAGTAGGGAAGCAGTTAGATACACTTAATGATGTTGGTTAATATATCAATATTAAAACGTGTGAAAGGAAATAACAAACTCACCTCATCACCAGGATTTTTATCAGGATGTAAATGAAATGCCAACTTATGGTACGCCCTTTTTATGTCCTGCTGCTAAGATACTGTTCTTTCTGCCCCAAGAATCCTAAACACATTTTTGTCGCAACTAAATATTAGAAGCCCCAAATCGGAGCACATTGCTAAGTTTACTTACCATGGAACTCAACAAATTTCCCCCCAACACCATGCTTCCTTAACATTTTGGTAACAGGTAGTTGTTACACCATTTTAAAGTTCCCAAACTTTACATCTCCTAATAGATTAAATCACATTGATGAAAACTTTTAATGTTGTGTAATAGATTAAATCAGTAGCTGTTACACCATTTTGGCTATCTGTCTTGCCGAATATTCCAAAGCATTCAGTAAGTATTGATTAATTAAACAAAGCAAAGAATGGTGAAGAATAAGCTTATGAATCAAAACACATATCCATGTAAATCATTCACTGGAAACACATGTATTACTAACTTTATATGCTTTAACAAAAAATAGAATCCTCTAACATATTTATAACAAAGGCTCAAAATAACAGGTTGTTTGGATTTGTATCAAACAATACACTGAACATGAACAAATAAGTTTAATAAAAAACAATGCAATTTACTCAAATAAGTTTTACCTTTAATTGATAATTTGTATATGGCTCTCCACCATTCTTTTATATCATCAACTTGAGTGTATGGCTGGGACCATTCTAAATCTAACTGCAATACAATGGAAAGCTTATCATTCCAAAGTCAGTATCCTTAAATGGATACTTTTATATTAAAGTAAATAAAAA
>LBNU01028795.1:0-27559 GCA_014162995.1 Artemisia annua | reverse complement strand
CATGTATGTCCAAAAAAATAACCTGGTGATGTGGATCACACATGCGGGCAAAAGAGAAAACAATCGAGCAACTTGATATGATGCTTGGCTAATACGTTAGCTAAATAGTACACTAATGGTTAAGCCTACCTTAAAAAGGTTGTATATGGGCACACCTGACGATATTTGCTGTTGCCATTCATGTCTTTCTTTGCATCATCGTGCAATACAATGCATAAATTACACCTCTAAATAGAGTAAGACAAATTTATTTGTTTGAATGAGTGATTTTGACTCATTTGGCTCTTCATAACTAAACTTAAAGACATGATGAAATGTTATTCTACACTACAACTAATTGACTAATTTTCAAGAAGAATATGTTACACAATATCATATTCAACGCCATCATCACAACTATAAGTGTTACAAAGAGGATTAATCAAAATTATAAGTTTACAAACATGTCTAACAGGTTAGAAAACAGGCTCTCTGCTTCAACAAGAGCATGATTGCATAACATGTTAGAATTCGTTTCTACACTTATTGTAAGTTTGATGCCAATATTACATCAGTTATAATTTTTTTACATTAATATATTTACACAAATACTCCGTAGTTGTTATCTTTATACTTTCACCACACAAAACATTTACATAAACCACAACCCGACCCAACTATCATTATACGAAGGTCACCCCAGGTTTGTCGTTGCTGAGATTTAAACCTATACGTGGTATGCATATTCAGAAGAGACACCGAAATTAGTGTTCCAATTGAAGTGCGTGACATTTTATCATTTCGAATAATTATTTGTAGGCATAGTTCATGTTTTCACCTTTCCTAATTCAAATCCAGTATTTTACAAACTCAAAAGTAGCACTCATTCATTTAAAAGCTTTAAATTGCTGCAAAATAAAGAAGCTTTAAAAAAAATGAACATCTCTATGAAACTTAAAATAAAAAATAGAATCAGGAAATGAAATTATGTAGCAAAAATTTGCAGGTACCTCTTCATAACGATGACCTATGAATGAATTGTCGCCCTTTCCATGACTTGATCACAGCATTTAACGCTTCTCCTTTATGTATTTGATTAATTTCAAGCAATACAATCTTTATATAACTCTCATAATTCAAAATAATAAGAAACAAATATCTCAAACTCACATACGTACCTTAGCATTAAGCATTTTCATTAGATCAATATGATGACTCATTGAATCTCAAATTCACATACATATCCCATTCACTTGCAACTGCCATATTCCCATCAACCATATCACCACCAATTTAATATTTTTCCTGGTTTTAGGATCATTGAATTTGGATAGGAACATCATGATTCATCGTCTCCATCCTAAACACAATCAAGAACAATATTTATTTAAAAAATTAGGGACCGTTGTATAAACTTACTTTGAATAGCTTCCTGAATCATCGGTGGTGCGCTTCATTTGATTTCCGGATGAAGATAGGTGGTGCGAGGGATGAATCGGTGAAGATTGAGTCAATGAAAGTGTTGGTGAGGGATTATGGAGCGTATATACAGGAAGAATGCGTTTAATTGGTGTTTAATGGTTTCCAAAAAAAAAAGAGAGCTTACAATTACGAAATCAAAATGGGCTGGCATCTCCAAAGCGTGTAGAGGAAGATGTGGAGCGGGATTAATTGTTGTTTAATGGTTTCCAAAAATAAGATTGAACAATGATAACTTAAAATGGAGCGTGTAGAGGAAGGGTTCTACAAAATTGGTGCAGCAGAAGAGTTGTACTATGACTCTAAATAAGAAAATCCACCTCAGAATATTAATTGGGTTTTTAATGAGGCGCGCTTAGAATGAGTAGTATATATATATATATATATATATATATATATATATATATATATATATATATATATATATATATATATATATATATATTTGAAAGAAATAAATATCGAAAAGGCTAATTTGACATCCCCAACATGATGGTGAAAAGAAAAAGTTAAAATTAACTAGTCAAATTAATTACTCCCACATGTTAAAACCCCATATTTCAATTTCAATTCGCAAAATGTTAATTTCTCACGAATCATAACAAAATATCCTTCCGTCAATACTTGATCTTCTTCGATTAACCCCCCAAAAAACAAAATCAATTTTACAAACCCTAAATTACATCAACAAAAACTTCTCAATTACACGAATTCATTCCGTACAGCAATATTCACGATCACGAAATTCATAATCATTCAATTTATATGAGATAAAAAAAAATGGATTATGAACTGTTTAATGACTACACTGAGGAGGACTACGCTTATGCAGCTGATGAGAATGATAATGATAATGTTACTTTCTGTTCATTTTTATTTTATTTTTTGTATTGTATTGTTAGCTTAATTTATAAGTATAATCATAATTATATGTTGTTTCCCTAATGCATGTGGTGTTAGTTAGAGTTTATGTAGACGGTAAGTGTTCGAGGTGAAATTGTCGATTTCGGCTTTAAAATTTACAACCGAATGAATCCTGTGATCATTATTATATGTTGCCTCACTAGCGCCTATCATGTTAGTTAGGCTTTATGTAGACGATAAGTGTTCGAGGTGATTTCGGCTGTAAAAATTATTGTTAGCTTAATTTAGAACTGAATGAATCCTGTGATCATTTTTATATGTTGCCTCACTAGCGCCTGTCGTGTTAGTAGGATTTATGTGTTGAATTATTCGGCTGCTAATTGGAAAGTTCGATGTTGAATCAACTATTTCGGTTTTATAATTTTGTGAATGCTTTAGTTGTTTTTAACAGAAATGTAACCAGCGTTTCAAAATAGATAAGTTTGATATGAAGGGGCGGGACTATAGGTAGGCATGCTAGCTTTGAGGTTAAAGTGATGATATCAGATTTAGAATTGTTATGTATTTTCGACAGAAATGTGATGATTAAGTTTATAGTATGAGTTACTGTAAAAGTTATACGATGAGAGATTCGAAAGTGATAAGTTTGATATTAGATGCTCAAATGTATTTTTATCTATTGGAATGGTGGGACTATACATAGTATGCTAAATCGAGTTTATGCTGTATTGATCATATTCAGCTATTATAGTGCATGATTTTAGATAAGTATGTGCTTAAGATTTGTTATGGAGGTTTAAATGTGCGACTTCTGTATTGATGTTTCATGTAATATGCAGGAGAACGTAGTGTTGGAGGGTGATGAAGGGCAAAGATGTGGGATTTGCATGGATGGCGTTGTTGATAGAGGAGTTTTAGATTGCTGTCAACACTGGTATATGCTTCATTACTTATCGTGATTGAAATTGCTGTTAAATTTCGTTGGAGGATGTTCTGTGATTAAATTCTTCATTTCCTTTCGTTTTAGGTTTTGTTTTTCATGCATCGACAACTGGGCTAGTATCACTAACTTATGTCCACTTTGCCAGAATGAATTTCAGTTGATCACTTGTGTTCCTGTAAGTGATCCAGTTCCTGTTTTTGTTCTATTATATACTTCATTGTAAAGTAGTTATATAAAAAGTATTGCCTGCGTATGTGGACTAATATGTTTCCTACAAACGAATATACCACTCTGCTTCATTGTTTCAAATTAGTTTTCTATTTTTTGATTATGTGATCCTTGGAGCGATATGAACATTTTACGAGTTTGCTATTACTATAGTTATTAAACTTTTACGAGTCGCGAGTTGACTCTTACGAACCGAGTCAGATTTCCCCTAAAACGAGTTGACTTTTACTATAGTTATTAAACTTTTACTGTTTTCTTATGACTATAAGCAGTTGATCTATATCTTTAAGCAAGCTTCAGAGTAATATACATAAGGTCGTAGGACCAGTTCACAGTGATATGTAAATTTATTGACAGTGATATGTAAATTAACATTGTTTTGTAAAAGGAATATATTTTGGATGCTTACTCTTAAGTTCGCTTGTTATGAAGGTATACGATACTATCGGAGGTGTCCAGCCTGATGATGGTTCTGCAAGGTAACAAAATTCTTGCACAAATATTTTACCATGATGAGCGGAGAACAACTATACCTCTGGCAAGATGACAGCTCTTTTTTTGAGCTAGTGCTCGTCATCATGCTGTTGATTTTGATATGTGTAAATACTAACAGTTTAAGTACGTAGCCGTATCTAATATGACTTCCTTTTGTTGTTCCAATGCAGAGATGATGATGATGAAGATTGGAGTGTTGAAGGAGATAATAACACTCTTTCTTTTCCATCATACTATATCGATGAAAATGTAAGTCCCATTCAATGGACATTTGTTCCTGAAGAAACATTTTTTTCGAACCTGTCAAAGACATGTTAGTTATATCACTAAAATGAAGGATAATGTATGCGCTGTAAAAATATTTTTTATGTTAATTGTTTGTTAAATATAATCAAACATTCAGAAATCTTAGCCAGGCTGATTGACAGTTCGTCTTTGATGCTTGTGAGGCTAGTAGATGCATCGTCATTCAAAATAGATTCACTAAGAAAATGTGCTTAAACAGCGTGGTAGAACTGAACTGTTAATGTTTGGTTTTTCATGATAATTGATAAAAGCCTGCGGGAATTCGTAGGGAGAACTCAAACAGGTCTCATATTTTGACAAGTAAGAAAGATAGAAACTTTTAAAGTTGTGAAAATCTGGTTGAAATATATTGAGCTTTCATCATAAACATATTTTGAGAGATTCAGCATTTTTGATACATGTGTTGATATCTACATGCCTCAGAACTGTAGTTACTATATGATCCCCAAGGATAAAGCTATTGCAAGTTTCAGTGCTATTTTATAAATTCTAAGAAGCCTGTGCTTACAAGTTACAATTGATACACGTCCTCATGCTATTTTGGTTGTCTTTATCTATGTTTTCGTCATCATGTAGGCAGTCAGCTGTTTGGAAGGAGACAACTGCAAAATTCGAAGCCAGTCAGCAAATATTGAAGAAGATCCAGATCTTGATACATCAATCGCTTGTGATTCATGTGATTTGTGGTATGTTTTCTTTTGTTAAATTGGTAATCTTTGTAAATTTATAGTTTACTATATCAAAATTCTATAATGTGAAGAGTGCTAATTGATAATTGACTCATGGATATAGGTATCATGCCATATGTGTTGGATTTAATGCTGATGGAAGCTGTGAGACTTCGTGGCTGTGCCCAAGGTAATATTTGTAAACTTTGTACGAGACATTTCTCAGTTGAAATAAATACAATATGCAAACTTTCTTCAGATCTCCAGGTTGGAAACCACTACTGTTCAAGGATATGGTAACATACTTCACTTTTTTATACAGGTGTTTACTTGATGAAGCATCACAAAAGTCGGAAATGGGGCCAAACAACCTTCATGGTTCTGAAAGTTCTAGCCATGAGCATTTAGGGGATGCCACTTTTCCCATGAACATGTCTGTATCTGTTGCTGATGCGGGAGAGACAGCTGTTGTTGTTTCAAATATTAACGGAAACCAACAGACCGAAGTACCCTATGAAAACTCGATTTTAACTGTAAATACGAATCAAGACTTGAAAATTGGTATGATAGATCTTATTTGGGATATTTGTTCATGTTTTGGTTTTGTGCTAAAAGTTCTGCTGCTTCTATTGAAGGAAATCAAGAGGATGAAGAAAGGAATCAAATAGTGATGCCAGATTCAGATGTTTGTGCGGAGATGGGGATTTATAACACATCTGGTGATGATAATTGCAAATTGGAAGAACAGCTGGCTGAGAAAGTTATCGAGGAACCGAAGATAGAGGCTATGGAACTAGATTCTTGTTTATCACAAGGAACGTCTACATTGGTCTCAGAATCCTCACAGCTCTTTGAGTCAAGCGGAACTTTCAGAGAAGAAACAAGTGCATCTGATAGGTCAAAAACTTCAGAGTTGTATGAAGAAAACAGCACTCTTGAATCTGGTATATTTGCTTCCTGCCTCTATCAATTTTTGCTACATCAAGTGTCCTCCTTAATATTAGCAGACATTGATTAGTGAATATATACATTACATCTTCATTTCTTTTCCTAGCGCTTATAGCTTGTAATTATTGATTACCTAGGTAAAGATGATCCAACTGCAGAAGTGATAAAGGAGAAAGTTTCTAAAGTACGTAGGCTACCAGGTGCAAACTCTTTCCAGGCTGTTTTAACTGAGCATCCCAAACACTTGGTCCTTAAATGGGCCTCTTCATGGTGCTTAAAAAAGAATTTAATCCCTTGACTGTTGCTTACTTATACCTCCTAATTGCTTTCAGCTGCCAAAAACTCTGATAAGAAAGAAAAAGCTGGCGGAATCACATGTGCAAAAAGAAAGCAAAGAGATTGCAGGTTCTTTTTCTTACTTGCTACTTCTTTGTTTTGCCACCAATATGATGAAGTTGTCGAATTATGTCTCATAATGGAGGGGATGTAAGAATAGATTAAGGGGCTTTATTTTGGAGTTGATAGGTTTTGTTTCTGGGAGAATGCTTTTGAATATTTCAAAATAGTTGAAGAGTTCAGCACATAGTTTGAAAGCATAAGCAAACTTGCACATGACATGAGAAGCAGCATAATTATGTTAAAATGAGTTTGCTGCATGAAAAGCAATTTAAGAGAAATGATCAGTGAAGAATATTAGTTACTCTTCAAGGGGAACTATAGACAATGAACCTATATTGCTCAAATAAAAACGATAAAACAGCAGAATAGTAGATTAAAGAGTTCCACTACCATTGCCTGTCACAGGTACTGTTGAAGTGTTGATGCTTTCATGTGGTATTATAACATGATTTTATTTGGATTTTTGCTCATTCACTCGACATGCTATCAAGAATGCTTGAATGGATTATGAGTTGAGATAAATAGCCGGAGGCCAAATATGAGTTGAGATAAATAGCCTATTTATACAGAATGGTAAAGGGGCCGGCCAAAAGGAAGTTAAAAGCTGACGAACAAAGATTATAAGTACCCTTCTCTTTTTCTTTTCGTGAGAACGTAAAGGGAGCTAAATACCTAGATGGACAACAAGACATCTGTAAATCATGTATCATAAGATACCCTGATAGCCTTCACAAATGTTCACTATCCCCTAGATTTGGCAATATATGCATATTTACATACAAATTGGTTGATTTGGGCTGTTCGTATCTTAAACAGGCCAACAAAAAAATTAGCTAAACGAGGAACGGGTCAAGTGGGTCGGACGGGTTGAAAGTTGCCCAAAGTCTACAGTCTCTCAAATCATTTTTTTTGGGTAAAGGGTTTTAACCCGGTAAAATGTATTACTCCAAAAAACAGTAACGTACATAGGATGTGGGTGAGTCCCACATCTCAGCCCGTTACATAGGCAAACACATCACAATGAAAAAACCAAAGAAACTACTACATTTGACTAAATATATAAACCAAAAATAGAACACTACATTTGACTCAAAAGAAAGACATCAAACAGTCTATTATCCAATATGAGGTCTCGGATCAGCCTTCATCACTCTCACTCTCATCTTCCTCCACGTAGTCCTCAACAAAACCTTCATGCTTCTCCTTTTCATACTCGTAAGTGGTAGTAGAAGCAAACTTCACAGTTTTTCCTTTTGTTTACCATCTTTCCTACCCGGACTCAAACAACTCTTCCTCTTGTTTGAATCCATGCTATCTACTTTATCTTCTACTTGATCAGCCCCTGATCTTCCCTTTGGTTCACCACCTTCTCGATTGATGGTACACCTGAATTTGTACTATCAACCTCATCCTCATCAGCCATACTACCAAGAATGTCAAAAGCATTTGAAACCGATGTATGCGTATCAACTTTAGCACCATTGGTTGTCTTTTTCTTACCCTTGTTAGCCTTTTTAACATCTTCCTTTCTTTTATGGACAAACAAAGGTTTATTTTTCTGCCCAACTTGAACATATCTCATATCTTTCCTAGGTGCATTTACGGTTTTAAGAACATCCGAGATGATCTTTTTAGGTCATTGCTCATCAGTGTCCAAATATCTTGCATGTAGAACACCTCGGGGGTTCCATTCGTATTCAACCCGCATAGTATGAAGTATGTTACCTTTACAATCCATTCTAGGAATCGCCACAACCATAGACTATTTCAACTCCAAATCAGCCCGTAACTCAGTCATAGCCCTAGTGTAATTCAAATAATTTTTTATTCAGAGATTTAGGTTATTCGGCCATAATACTGATTGTGTAATCATAATTAAGTGTTTGACACATGCATCATTTGTGTAAAAAAAAAAAAAAAAAAAAAAAAAAAAAAAAAAAAAAAAAAAAAAAAAAAAAAAAAAGGCAAAGAAGTATTAGCGGGTCCCAGAACCATTTTTTACCTGGTTTCCTAACCCACACATTTAGGTTTTAATCTCACATATTAATGGTTGTCATAATCTTAGTAGCCTTTTGAGTTTGTAGAGCCTTTGTTTATATCTGATGCCTACTTTTATACTTATTGCAGTGCTGAGGAACTGGAACCTAAAACGAAGATGCAGAACACTTTGTCTGCAAAGAGTGCTAAAACTGAGAGGAGAAACCGAGTTGCTCATTCTATAAATGAACCCCAAGAATCTGTTCCTAATGACTCTAGCAACTCGAATAAGTGCATTGTGAAGAAGCGAAACGTGGTCACTGATATAAGAGATATAGTTCAAGGGACACACAACAGACCTTCAAAGCGACTTGCACCTGAAGAAACCTCATCTGGGTTGAGGATAAAAAAGATCATGAGAAGAACAACCGATAATAAAGACTCGTTAGTGCAAGTTCAGAGTTTAAGGAAGGAAATTAGAGAAGCTATACGTAACCGATCATCTAAAGAATCTGGCAATAATATTTTTGATCCAAAGCTTTTAGCTGCATTCAGAGCTGCTTTAGCAGGACAAACAACTGAAACAAGACCACAGCCAGTGGATGTGAAAGCAAAGAAGGCTTTGATGCAAAAGGGAACTGTACGTGAGAATTTAACCAAGAAGATCTATGCAAGTGGTGGGAAACGAAAACGAGCATGGACCCGTGATTGCGAGATTGAGTTTTGGAAGCACCGATGTTCGAAAGTATCAAAACCTGAAAAAATTGAAACTTTGAAATCTGTTCTTGATCTTCTTAGAAAGGGTCCTACTGAGGTTAAGGAGATTAAAAAGGAAAATACCCTAGAGGCCGGTAATTCGATTCTTTCAAGATTGTATGTTGCAGATGCGTCCGTTTTTCCCAGGAATGCTGATATCAAGCCTCTTTCTGTACAACCAAATGATTCTTTGGTTGATAGTAAGGTGACCAAGGTTGCTGTTCCATGCAATAACAGTGGACCTGCACCTAGGAAAGTAAATCCAAATAAGAGCTCAGACCAGTCATCCAGATCTACAGGTGGGTCTCTTGTGAAGACCCAGAAGGAATCAGGCAATGGAAATGACGTTAAATTTGACAAAAAGAAATGGGCTCTGGAGGTTCTTGCAAGAAAGACTGCTGTCGCGGGAAACAATTCCTCACAGGGACAAGATAATGCGGTGCTCAAAGGAAATTATCCTCTACTGGTATGTCAAAATTTTGTTATATACTCAGTTGGCAAAATAGGAGAGTTCCGTTGGTTGGGTAATAGCCGAACAGGTAAAAAATGTCAACTCTTTTAGTACGTTAAAATGGGTTGGGCTAAACTGTCAAAACTTTATTTAAATAATACGATAAAACTATTTTGTATTAAATAATAATGTAAGTTTTCTAGATTGAGGAGGTCATGAACATTTGAGGACACTTTGGGTGATTCTGAACCCCCCCCCCCCCCCCCCCCCCCCCTTCCCGTCGTCGACCCATTTGACCTATTATCTTTTTTAGCTGAGTTTAAAGCTTGTTCGTTGGGGATTAAAAAAGCATCCAAACGGGTCTAGATTGCCACCTCAGTCACTGCATAAGGTAAAATTATGTTTCTTTCTTTTTGAGCAGGCTAAACTTCCAGTCGAAATGCGCCCAAGTTTGGCACCTAGTCGCCACAATAAAATCCCCATTTCAGTTAGGCAGGTATGATGTGTTCTTGATGTACATATACTTGCGCTACTACAAAAATGTTGGAAATAACTTCATAGATTGTTTTTATAGGCTCAACTTTACAGACTCACTGAACATTTTCTGAAAAAAACAAACATGCCAGTCACTCGGCCAACTGCAGAAATAGAGTTGGCTATTGCAGACGCCATCAACGTCGAAAAAGCAGTTGCTGATAGATCAAACAGCAAGCTAGTTTACGTCAATTTGTGTGCTCAGGAGTTATTACACCGGTCAGATAATAGGGATTCTTCTACCGCCCCGGAGTCAGAACCTAAGCCTGACCCAGAAACTGTTAAGGGTGATGATATTCCCACAAGTGCTGACATTGATGTTGATGAAGCCCTTAGAAATGCTGGTCTCTTGTCTGATTCTCCTCCAGCTAGTCCAAATCAGTACGAAACAGATGATTCAAAAGAACAAGATGGTCCTGATAATGTATTTGAAATAGATCCTCAACCAGAGCTTGATATATATGGTGATTTTGAGTATGATTTGGAGGATGACGACTTTATTGGTGCTAATCCAATAAAAACCACCAAGCCTCAACAAGATGATACAAAAATAAAGATGGTTTTCTCTACACTTGACTTTGATAAGTCAGATAGTGCTTGGCGTTTAGAGGATCATGAAGCACCAGTTGTGATGGAAAATGCAAATGAACATAATAAAAAAGAGAAAAGTTCACTACTTGAAGGAGGTGAAAATGAAAACCTTGATGAATGTGAAGACATATATGGCCCTGACAAAGAACCTCTTATTAACAAGTATCCAGACTTAAAGCTGCCTGATTTGATAACTGAAAACAATGTTGCAGAAGTAAAAGACGACCAAGGATCAAACCTAGCAGCCAAGGCATGTGCACTACCTAATGGCAATTGTTCAGAAAATTTAACAGATTTGTCCAGTAAGTCTGTAGAAAGGTTAGAAAAGAAGGAGAAGAAACCACATGCTGACAAGAAGCAGCAGTCTGATAAACGCAGTTCTGTATTTAAGAAGGTTAGTAATTCATTTGTTCAGAGGGGTAACATTTCATTTCACTTTAATGAAAATTGTGACCTCAAAATATTTCCTTTGTCACAAAATAGGTCCATGTTTGTTTAAAAAATTCAGATGACCTACTCGTCTGATTTAAATTTGATGTAGATGTATATTTGCTGAGCTCCTAAAGTTGTCTCTGTCCCAAAAGTGAGTTCATTATACGTGTATGGCCAACGTTCTTGGGAATATGTAGAAATACAGTACCTCTGCATTTATGTGAGAATGAACACTCTTGGATATATTGTAGAAATAAAAAAGCAGAAATAATCACCATATCTAACAATCATTAACTGTTCATTTTTGCAACATATAGGGTCTTCTTGCATTGCAAGGTTTGTAATGAAGTGAAAACGCCTAACATGATAGTTTGAAAAATGATAGTTCGAAAAATTCTATCGATTGTCTTTGCATCTATGACAAACAACTTAGTGAATTTAGTTTTTCTTCTTTCTGATTCTAGTAAGCTAATTGTTTCTTTGTAACCCATGCGCAGGTTGAAGCATACATAAAAGAACACATCAGACCATTATGCAAGAGTGGGGTGATCACAGTGGAACAGTACAGATGGGCTGTCGGAAAAACAACTGACAAAATCATGAAGTACCATTCAAAAGATACCAATGCCAATTTCCTCATCAAGGAAGGGGAGAAAGTTAAGAAACTTGCTGAACAGTATGTTGAAACTGCCCAAAAGGTAGAAAATAACAAATAATGGTCTGCTGAGAACAGTATGTTGAAACTTTTTGAAAAATTTCATGTGCATATGATAAATCATGTTAGATCAGTGGTGAAGGCCACCTGAAAGGTAGATAGCAACAAGTATGTGCTCCTTCTTGATCCAGTTCCGGGTGTATCAAGTTACTGAAGAATGAGACTGCCCAAAAGGGTAAAAACTAACAAAGGCCGAGACTAGTGATGTAATTGTGTTTGTCAAAGATTTCTAATGAACATGAGCTTCCAAAAGCTTATGAAGAGATTTTGATCTTGCTGAGGCTGCCTGAAAGGAACTCTGTTGATTGTTCATGTTTCTGTTTTGGAAATCTTTGAAGAAATGAACATTGTCAAATGTGGTACATCTTCAGGGATCAGAAGAAATTCGAGTGAGTGATCATGGCGAATTAGTCGATGGTGGAGGTATGTCTTACCTTAAATGTAACCCTTACACCACTATATAAGTATAAATGAATCCTTTTCCCTTATGGGGAATATGTTCTTTTTCTGTACATAAAATTGTTACTGTGCTCTACGTTCTTCTCAATTTAACTTATAAAAAGTATAATTCATCAATTGCACCAACTCTCCATATTGCTTAAATTAAGTTGTTTTGCTTAGTGTCAGTCAAATCAATTGTTCATATAAGTATGTTTTTTGGATCAGCAATGAAACGGGTTGACTTGATGTTTAGTTTTGTTCTTTTTGCGCAAAAGAAGTGCAAGTATGAATCATGGAACCATAAAATCAACCCCGAACATGGCTAAATAGCAAGTATTTTTTGTCGTGTATTATGTACATCAGTTGTCTTACCAATAATCCCAGAAAGAGTTTCTAAAAAGTGGAACTGCAAAATCGTTCCTACTTCTCATCCTTGCATCTGGCGTTCCAAAGCTTTCCACATTTCATTAGCTATTTTGCATGTATCATTAGCTATTTTGCATGTTTCACACAACGAAAAAACATTTTATATCCAGGAAGATGCATTATATCCAGGAACCCATTTTACACAATGAAAAAAAACACATATATTTATATGACACCAAAGTTGTCCCAATAGACTTAACAATCATGGTATCAAGACCTTGGCTACTACCGATGCTACTCACATCTGTATAATCTATCACTACGAAGAATATGTATTTTGTTGACTATACAGAAGTCGATATATTTGAAGGGGTCAGATAGTCAAACTGACCACACACATAATTTATCCCATGCCGACGGTGCCTTCACTAACACATATCATGATCAGCCTGAACATGGCTGCTGGATGGCTTGCCTATCTGCAGACATTCAACTGGCGGGACGGCCGGTGATAACAACTCACCAAAAGTCTTCCAGCAGAACGGGTCATAAAGATGATACTTTTCTTGAACTGGCTTTAGATTGATACCGTTTAGGTGCACATCTGTACATGGCATACTGTCACTACATGCCAAATGCACCGGCTTGACTGTGTATGTTCCTCTTATCCGTTCATAACTGATTCCTGATAGTGCGACAGCAGATGATTGATTTCTACAGTTTTGTTTATCGCAGTAGTATTGATCGATTACTATGGGTAACTGAACTTCGGAAACTTGAATGTTTGAGAACATTATTCCTTGGACCGATCCTGATCCACCCTGCATAGTTACAGTTTGACCTAAAAGTCAACATGTATGTCTTGTTTCTTTCTAAAAGAGCATAATACTACAGGAATGCTACTTTACCTGCCATGTTTTGATCCGGACACCATTCATGGTGTTATGCATCATGATATCCCGAATAGTGACATTTGAGACGCATGCTTTCGTGTTATCTTTTCCTAAACTTCCAATGCTAATGCCATGACCCGGTCCACAATTAACATTATGTACATATATGTCCGAACACCCGGTCTGTATTGAAACACAATCATCTCCTGCACAAATAACTAATGCTTTAAGAACTGATCTTAGCATCTAAAAACTGTTCAATATTTGTCATGTTTTCATCTAAAAGTACTGTTTTCATCTATTGTGATAAAATCTTTTGGCATTGGAAAAAAATTGATTGAGGAGGTAATTACCACATGAGAGATCGGTAGTGTGTATTAACACACTCTTAGAATTCTGTAAGTGAATCCCGTCTGTATTTGGGCTATCAGCAGGCGACGAAACTTTAAAATTATATACTGAGACTCCAACACAATTATCGAACTTCAGGTGGCATTGAGGGCTGTTCTGGATTGTTATGCCGGTGACCGTTACATCAAAGCTTCCATAGAACCTCAGTGCCTATTTCAATACCATAACGTATATCATCAAAGTCTGTAAAATAATAATCTTGATGTATTTCTTGGTTAAATCATAGATGGTACTTACAGTTGGTTTGATGCTTGGCATTTGGCCTCCGAGTGAGCTGCTTATCTGCCATATGAGCAAATCACCGATGTTCAAAAAGAATTAAAGCGAGTTATGGCAAGTGGTAAAGGTGGCAATTTTAACCTATTTAGTTATAACTTGTTGATTCGAGTTACGTTTTATCAGGTCAAATAGACACTATCAAAAAGTTAAATGGGTCAAAACTAATACAAAGTGCATTTGCAGTGTATATAAACCTCCAAATTAACCTTGTTAAAAAGTATTATTACTCAGTACACCAAAGCATTACAGTAGCTATTTATTAGAAGCGGATACAAGTGTTTGCGGGTCAACCCAACCAGAACAAAAAACTACTGATCCTTATCCTAACACCTGTCTAACCTGTTTATATGGGCGTATTTTCTTAAAATAAGTAATTACCGATGAATTGGTGCTTTGTTGATGTGTGCCATTGATGGGAACTATTAGTTTTAGTTCATCGTCGAGTGGATCGCTTAATGGAGTGTTTTTCCACCAAATCGAGCCACTGCCGTCTATAGTTCCTCCCCCTTGAATGGTGAGCCCAACTAGTTTTGTGAACAAGATCCACTGAAATAGCCCTGAACCATAAGGTTTGAAGCTTGATGGAGCAACTATGGTACCATCAACCTGTCAATATCCCATAGAAAGTTAGCACATTTAGCTTAGGATGATGCACAAATGTATCTAGAAAACACTACTACAATAGTTCATTATCCAACCTTTTACAGTATATGTTTATACATTTGCTAACTAAATATTACTCTTAGAATTAATTATTATACATGTTTCAACGCATCAAGAAAGTTGATGGAACTTTGAGAACATCTTTATGCCATTAAACAGTGATGTACTTTAACTAATGTAGAAGTTACTGTAGAACCTTTTTTTTACCGTTAACTTGTCTTTCAATAGTGCTTAAATATGCACATTTTGATGCCGTGTTATAAATGTTTTGATAATATTTGGATGGTACATCATTAGAATGCACGTGTCAAACACCTTAACATATAGTAAAATAAATACAAAGGCCGTCGGTACATCGATAGAAACACATTGCTAGTGTAAACCTTTAATTAAGAAAATACAAGTGATAAAAACCTCTGTTTTATCTTGGAGCCTTATTCATCTTTGCTAGTTGTACCTTGGAGCCTTATTTAATATATTAATCTTGGTGCTTATAAAAAAAAAAAAAAAAAAAAAAAAAAAAAAAAAAAAAAAAAAAAAAAAAAAAAAAAGGGCTTTATTTGTTTATTTTACCCCCCTTTAAATTCTCACTTGCACTGGATTTAAATTTGACATTGGTTAATACCTGTCATTTGTTGCATTTGTAATTCATATAAGACTAGAGAGTACAAAATGTATTATGATATGATCACGAGTGCAAATAAACAAATGTACCTGAAAAACAATGTTCGGCTGGCAATATGGACCAGAAAATGTGATGGGGCCCACAAGGAATTTGTTTGGTGATGGCACAATAATTTTTGATGCTTTCACTTTACATGCAGCTGCCCAAGCACCTTCGAACGCCTGTTTCATTAACAACAAATAAACTGTAAAGAAGCAATAAAAAATTACAAATGTAAGTGTAGTGTTACAAGTAAATAAGTTTACATATGAAAAAGTAATTAAAGTTGTGTTACATACGAATATACGATAATTAGAATAACTCAATAATTTAAAGGGAATTTAACACATGTTTTTTTTAAAGGCCAAAAAGTATTAAGCTGAATCTTTAGATTAGTTTGAACATATGGTTCAAGTTACAAAGTTAATTTATTTTGTTACAATATCATACATTTTCTGTTTATGCAATTGCTGAATTTTTGTTGGCACTTTTAAAAACATTGTCAGCTTTTAGAACTTGATCTTTCCCGAAAAACGGATAGCCCTGTAACCTCTAATTTCTAACCCACATGAAGTACCACAATTTTTTATAATGGCCAAAAAGTAGCTAGGTTGCCCAATATCGCTCACTAAAAAGTAGATTAGGGCAATCGAGCGATTGGGCAACCATCTTATACGCTTGACATGTGTTTCATTTTTTTACCAAAAGATAAAAACCAAGTCGTCCAAGAATACCAAGTCACCCAATACTTTTTCTTACACATATGTACTTTGTGTACTTGAAAATATGGACACTTGTCATGCTGTTAATATGTTGCCCAATTGCCCAGTTGCCCTGATCTATTTTGGAATTTTTTTATTTTTTCATTTTTTTTTTAAAAAAAGAGTGACATTGAACAACTGATCTACTTTGAGGATTTGCTCTTTTTATAAATTCTCATAACTTAGTGCTTAATAGTTACTCGTATTAAATTGAACATCTGTAGTTTTCTTACGATAAAATTTAAAGGTAAGTATTATGACCATGTGCTCACAATTTACAGTTGTTAGACTGGGTAGTAATAAGGAATCGGCGATCGAGTCTCCTCTCAAAGAGAACGCGTCCGCCTTACTACGGTCCATCAACATGACGCGTCTTCAAGCTAAAAAATGTAAGACTCGGTCTTGTGGACGGCCGAGTCGTGTAGTGTGTGTGTTTTGGTGGCGTATATTTATGTTTAAGCGAGGTATGTTTTGCTGGTGAAATTAGTTGTATTATAACATAAATTTGATGATGAAACGGTTGTAGAGAGAGAAAACTGCGGTATGAATTAGCTTAAAGTAACGAATGCCATTGTTACATCAAGTAAAAGAGCTAGCCATGTTCCTAAAAGGAGTGACCATGTTTCTTTTTATCCCTTTCCCTATCCTTGACAAAATCGTATGTTGCAACTAAATTAACGGAATCATTTTATGAGTGGTCCCTTTGTTGAATTACATATAATAACAAAATTTCACAGTAACTCCTTTTTGTTTTTATTTACCATGCATAATAATAGTGGACATGTGTTCTTCCACCAACCAAACTTTTTCACATTTTGTGTTTGTATTATGCAAAAAGCTTAACCTAGATGAAAACAATGTTATAGTTAATTACTTAATTTTGTTATTGATACTTATTTTCTAATATTTTCCTATAAAGAAAAAAGGAGTATAATATACCAAAAAGTTTATCACCTTTGTTGTTGTTCTTCTTGTTGTTGTTGCTGTAATTGTTACTAAAGTGAGACACTAGTTTAGAAGTTTAACTTTTAGCTTCATTAAATTAAAAAGCATAACTATCTAAGGTAGATTATAAGTTAATGGAGTGTGTATCAAATGCATTTTTAATTTAAAAAGAAAGTTCGAGATGAATTAATATACCACCTATGACTCGAGTGCACTTGTTAGACGAGGCTTGTGTTCCAAAACAGAAATTTTCCACGTAATTATTAGTTCATTACTAGTTTACGACTAACGGATTATATAACTATAAATATATAGAAAAATAAAACTATTTTATATTTTTGTTACCTTTTTTTCCTTTACAATTTATCCTCCTTACCACACACATTGTGACATGTGTCACCTCTTCTCACTATCATAACTAAAATGTGCACTAACAAGTAACATTGTACATGCAAATATTAAACTCCATCAATCCTCCTAGAAGTAATTTATATGAACCAATGATATAATATTTAGTTGACATTTATGCAAAATGCTACGTACCTTTGTATCATCAGTAATTCCATCTCCTTTGGCGCCAAAACTCATCACATTATACGTAGCCGCAGCATTAGGACCACCGCCACCATTAGAGCCATTTTCTGGTGGTGGCGATGGAGCATTGTGTTTCGGTGCAGGCACCGAAGCCACCGGTGGTTTTGATGCAGGCGGTGGCTTCGGTTTTGGTGCAGGCACCGAAGACACCGGTGGTTTATGAGAACTCGACTTTGACTTGGACTTTGATTTACCATTGTGATGATGGTTGGAACCGGATTTCTTCTTGGACAGTGAGGTTGATGCACCTTTAGAATGCCTCCAGTGCCTTGATGCATTGCATGTGTGATCATGAGTAGCTGAACTCCATACTAAAATCGCGATTATAATCGTTAATGTGTAGCTTCTAATACTCGAGCAACAAGGCATTGCTACAAACTACAAAGAGTGAGAGTGAGAGTGTGTTCAAGATGAGTAGAGATATGCATGTTGTGGTGTATTTATATATGGACTAATATGTTACCTCGTCACTTGTTTTTTTATTTGCTTTATTTCATATGCTTAGCAAATAAAATAAATTTTACTATTAAATTTGATGCACGGTTATTTAAAATTAAGCTAAATTTGAGGATCGTCATATGGCAATAATTAGTTAATTACATTATCCCATCCAAATTAAAGTAGCTTTCTTTTACACTAAAAGTATTGTTAAATGATAAACCTTTTAAAAACGTGATTGTCTAACAAGTGCCCACGTGACATCGTTCAAAATGCAATAATTTATCTCAAACTTTCCTTTTAACTTAAAAAATGCATTTAATACACATTAAGTGATATTATGATTTACATTTGCTAGTTCTGATTTTATAATTTATAAACTTAAAATTTTCTTATATAATCATCTAAACTAGTGCATTAAGATAAGAGATCATATAATCCCTTTAAAACCTAACAAACACACGATCACATAAGCCATTGTACTATTAGACAAAATGTCACTCAAAACGTTTTATGCCGAAAGTATTTAGATACATATTTAAGGTGTTTTTATTTTTTTTATTTTTTTATTTTTTATATCTATATGCTTAAAAACAAAATTAAGAATCGATCTACAAACTCAAGTTTTTTTGGAATATGGCAGTCGACAGCCTATGCTAGTATCGTAGTTGTAATTATGAAAAAATATATAGACGAGTTAATACTGACAAAATATTTTCTGTTTTATTCTTTTTAACAACTATATTCCAGTTTTTAATATCAAAATGACTTTAACCGAAAGACAATACTCTTTTCTTTTTACGTAAAGTATTAGAAATAATCAATTTAAATTTCAAAAAAATGGTAACTAATGTTTTGGAATATTGTATCCAACTTCCATTGCAAACAAACAATTATTTACTAGAAGTACAATAATAGTATTATTTCTAACAATAAAGCAAATGTAAGAAACAAGACATTTAGTACGAGTCTTCCCTTTTTACATGTTCTTGTTGATCATAAGTTTTACTTTATTTAATCTTCCCTAAAGAAATTTGTTTGCTTATAACAAAATAATCAAAGCCAATATAATATATATTTCTCACTCGAATGTTGCATACTTAAATACTTCAAAACCACTAGAATATAAGACATAAAAAAGTATTACTTTTACCACGTATAACACAAGTTGTAATAGTATTTACCCCTAATTAAAGCAATAGTGTTAAAAAAAGGCCAAAAGTAATAAGTAACGACATGTGAGTGGGGGGTCAATGTAAGAAGACTCACATGGAATCATTCACGAGCCTCTTTTTGTACTTTTTGTCTTCTAAACCTTCTATCGATCATGAACCTCCCAAAACCACCCATGTCACTTCATTTTACCCTCACCTGTTCAACATTTTTACCCACAAAAATACATAACAGTAGTCATTACAGTTTTATGAGAAATGCTAAGTTGTTAGAATGTAGCCTTTCTACTTTTTTTACGGTCTGAATTAGAATTCATATTCGACAAAACCAGAATCTATACAAAATGATAAACGAACCCCATCCAACTTTCTTAGCAGGTCAAATTCGCGAAAAATAAGGTAAAATTTAGTTGGAGTGAAATGAGCCTTGTCAGATTGACCCACGTACGTAATACTTTTTTTCCAAATAGTTGTCGAGTAGATGTACAGATGTTATATTGATACAATCATAACACATTTTGAATAAACAACAACAAGGTAATATGTGTTTGTAAAACATTGATAAGCAACAACGAAAATGTTAGACTAGTTCCCGTCCTGTCCAAAAACATTATGTAAAAGTCAATGTTCAAGTTAACCCAGCTCCTCGATCAAAAGGGTGTGCATTCAGTTAAATCTACATTTTTGTGAGTAGCTCATTCAACATTTTTTTTTTTTTTTTTTTTTTTGTTTTTTGTTTTTTGTAAATCTTTTCATTGTTGGATCCGTGTAATATCAAGCACGATTCAAATAGAATTTTGATGAGTTCATATGTAGAATAGTTAACTTTAACAGAACAATTGGTTATTACATTAGGCTCGAGGTAATGGTTACCAAACCTACCACCTTCACATCAACGTCAAATCATCATTAAACCCATCATCAAACAGGTGTAATGGTCACTACCAAACCCACCACCAATTTAACAAATTTAATTAGAAACTAAAATAAACTTTCATTCACAATTAAAAACATTACATTAATAATTAAAAACATAAACTAATAATCTAAATAATATTTCTCATTGATCATGTTCTTCATCAGCAACACTTTTTCGAGGTAAACTCAACTCAAATGATCAACGGAACTCATATAGAACAATCTGTTTTCTTGTTATTTCTGTTGTTTGAAGTTGAACATTTACTGATGTAGTTCGAACTTCTTTTGTTCTATTTTCATTTCCTGCCTCTTCATCTTCAAAAAGGCGTTACGGGCTGTTTACTTCATTGACATAAACGACGATTGTTGGCTTGTAAATCCATTCACAAACAACTTAGCCAATGCTTCATTACAACCCGCAGCTGACTGACAGTGCCGATGGAACGTATGATGCCAACGCTTTATTCTTTGCTTTGTACCTGCCTAATGGTCGAACTTCCTGCCCTACCACTTCCTCTTCCTCTTCATCCTCGTATTCAGCCATTTGGTTGAGATTAAAACTACCTTTTGCTGACTCCAATGTGTTGAACATAATAGACCCCGATAACTTAAATTTCTTAAAAGCTTGTTGTTTTGCTTCTTCAAGTGCCTGTTGGATGTAATCCTCGTCATTGGCTCCACTCTGGATCCCTCAAACCACATTAGCGTAACTTCTAAAAAAAATGAGCCACTTTAGAAAGCAAACCCTTCCATTTTCTATTTAACGAATCATAGGTTCGAATTTCGGTTACCTTCATTTTGTTTCTCATAGTAACCTAATTGTTAGAATTTATATATATCATGACAATCATATAATCAAGTAGTCACATATGCGAAAGCGTAAGATCAAGTATAACATATAAAAGATTAACATAAACATAAACAAGAACGTACCTTTGGATTCTAGCTAAACAAGAATCAAACTTTAATTAACTTGAACAAGTGATGAACCCTAATTAGGGTTTATATAGATCAATGATTAACCCCTTACCGTTTTGTTAATCGATCCTTTGATAATTACTATAGTGAGTAATTACCTCGTTCATGTACACACGAATTAAACCATATCAAGTTTATGCTAGTAAAAACACAATTATGATTTTATGACAAGCAATAAATCGATCCAAGAACCCTAAGGTTTTGGTCGATTGGTTTAAGACAAAGAAAAGAGAAGAAAAACACTTAGGGTTTATGTGTGTGCAAGAGGTAGCCAAAACAATGAACCATTGATGTGTTTATATAGGTTTTGTAAACTTAGAGGACAAGTTAGGGCAAGGGATGCCCCTTGGGTTGGGTTGGCCGGCCATACACCTCCAAGAGGGTATTCCGGAACCTTCTTGTCATCTAATTTACAAACAAGTCCTTTTCTTTGCCCGTTAGTCAATTCCGTTAAGTACTAACGACCGTTAGTCATTTCTTGCGTTTAAATAATAAATATATATACATCACATTTAATATATATATATATATATATATATATATATATATATATATATATATATATATATATATATATATATATATATATATATATATATATATATATATATATATATATATATATATATATATATATATATATATATATATATAAATATAAATTATTTATTTCTTGATACTCATTCGTAACGTGTGCAATCCCGAGGTCTCGAATTCGATTCTAGTCATACACGTATTAATATTTATCCATAACTCTAACGGCTCCCACTTGGATATCTATTAATAGTGTAATGACATTGGTTAGCGTCTAGCAACACGCCAATGCCCCTAGACCAACTCGAGGTAGGTTTCCTGGAAAACCTTTAATGATTCATCATTATTATTATCCTTTTGTTTCTAATACCACGTTAATAAAGATATGGATCTTAGTTATTCTTTATTTAACAATTCTGTTTCTCGTTGTTTCTGATTGAGCAAGATTACCAAAACATCTGAACGTATTCCAGATAGACTTTGGGCGTGCGCACACAAACATCTTGTCAACCCTACGAGGGGCCCAGCAGTATTAAACTTCAAAACAAATTTGAATGAGCAAATTCTCTCTTGACTACAAGAATAACCCATGAACTTTGCAACACTTCTGAAAATAATCCTTATGACTACCAGTTACGGATAGCGGTAGATTGCTTCACAGAAATGCACTACATCCATGACACTTATCTGGTATCTCAAGTCTGAGGATAACTAAATTCATGATTTACTTACTGACAAGATCCATAAAGTAAAATCATGTAGTTGGGATAAGTCCTATATTCAATTCATTGAATATCATGTGAAATTGGTATGACAACGCATCAATATACTTTCAATTATATTCTAACCAATACTCAGATTTGTCTTAGTTTAATGATATTCTCATATCTTTAATTGACAACGGACAATTTAGAATAACATAAGTTATTCATAGATTTAAACATGCAAATATAGGATACAATCTATTATTAATGTAAACAAACGTACAAAGTACTTTAACTCATTACAAATAATAATTGCTTAATATCCTTTATCCAAATACTAAATAGATCAATGCATGATAATTCTAGTTAATGAAGTTTATCTCAAGTAAAGACTTGTCGACAATTATGCCTCAAGTAATGACAATCATACTTGTTGACAAGGCATTATTTCAACTAACTTTGATCTATCAGAATTTTGAGAATACATATTTCAAGAATTCTCTTAGCAAAATTCTTGTATGTGTATATCCAACTATTTTGATATAGCCACATAATATTTCATAAACTAGCTTCATGACCCGGCCGATGGCCGGGTACGCTTCATACAATAGTTTTACAATAAATATTTAATGTGAGAAATAAACTAATGTAGAATGAAATAAAAGTTTAACAACATAACCGGGGGATCCTTAAATATACTCAAGATAGTCTTCCACATTGTCCACTTCCTGAGTCTTGGATGAGGGCTTGCGCTTCTCACCAGATTGTATCTACACGAAAGCATATAAATCATATGTACATGATAACATTTTGTGGCCGTGCATATATGTATTTCAGAGGTGGGTTGGAACACAAATACTATTGCTACACGAAAGTAAAACCAATCAACCTTCAGCAGGTGGGGGTTCAATTTATGAGCATGTTCCACACTTAAGTTGTAAAATCGTAAATGTTCTTTTTCAGCAAGCAGGACATTAGTTTTAATTTAAGGTGCCGAAATAGCAGGTTTCCCATTAATTTAGAATAAAATAACTCAAAATTGTAAGAAAGGCTGGAAGAATACCTATCTTGGCGGAGCGGATCTGGATCCAGGTCAATATTGTTAAGCAAAACATTTGAAATGGAAATGAGCATGTCTTTCATCAATTGCAAATGGTTAGAAGCTTCACGGCAATGTCCTAACTGAACCAAATATACAAGTTAGGCACACAATCTGTAACGAAACTAACCTGACAGCCATATTCAAATAGCTACAGTTACTTGCCTTAAAACCGTGGTTGCAAACTTCACGTAACTCTGGAGGCAAACTTATGTCACCGTGTCTTCCGATGTTATTACTTACACCTGGAGTGACAGATGGTTTGGTGTTTGGTGTGCAGGATGATTGGTAGTGTTGGCTAACTATTTGATCGACATCGAGATCCTGAAATATGAAGTTTAATTGATGAGGAAATTAAGCTACTGTACACTAAACTTTACAATTTACTGTAGATTAGTTTGTGATAAAATACAAAAGCACCCTTTTCGTACATTCAAGTTGCATAACAAAACTCGTTTAGTAGTCAATCCTTCCAATCCTGCCCGTTTTGATTTAAATAAAATTGATCCATTACCCAACCCACTGAGTTTGCCAACTCTACTCTCAAGTGTAGATGTGCGCAGTCCTATCCTTATATAATTGCATAAATTACCTGAAAAATATCATCATCGCCATCAAGGCCACCAACACGAGTCTCCTGAGACCCTTTCAAGTGTCTTGTGCTTGTGGTGTAGTTGGCTTGTGCTTGTGCATGTGGTGTAGTTGTGTATACCATGGCCTGAATTAGTGTAATTGCACTTAAGTAAACAATGAATAACGGCAAATATGTTAAATAATAAAAAATTGGAAACAAAAAGATAGTATAATCTAACTGGACGCAAATAAATAATTAACAACGGAAAATATGTTAAACACAAAAATTGGTAAGCATGAATGATAATGGCCCATATGAGAACAGCTAAATTAGTAAACACAATGCACTAATAATGGCTCATATAATAATAATACATGAATAATATATGACTAACAAATGTATACTTCCCATATTTTTTTAAACTTCCGTTTACTAACCGTTAACCAATTTTTTAGAAACAAATTGACTGATTTTGACCAGAATAAAACTGTTCTGTAATCAAAATGACAGTTCTTCCAACTGAGTTAATAAGAGTTCTCATCATGCAACAAACATGATACAACTTCTGCTACCATAAACACTAATATAAATTATTAGACAACCAAACACGTACGCTACTTCAGTTACATTAAGTAAACAACATTGCCCTATGCAGATTATATTTACAGCTGAGAGTCACGCCACTACTTTGTTACATACCTGATGACTAATTTAATTATAATTAGAAATACCTTGATTAATACTAATGTTTTAGATTCTATTATTTACCAGTTCTTTGTCTAAACTGATATCAGCACATGATTCGTTGCTGACCTGATGAAGGCTTACTTTTGTGTTCCAGCAACTGTGCATTTTAAGGTGTTCAAGGATGCGTGAAAACTCAACCAACTGCTCATTAAGACCGTTAATCTCTTTGACATGTATTAAAAGTTAGAGCGATGGTTCAACTGTACCAACAATAAATGGGTGTTTATTATGTATGGCAAAACAGGTTGGGTCTGGTTGGGCTAACCCGCAAGCACATCTTTTGTCTCTTCAGTTTTATCATTATATAACGTGGTACGTATATCATAGTCTTAATGGAGTGAACAACAATCTTAAAAAACTACAAATGAATATGTTCGTCAGTATACTAAACAACTTTAACACCCCCAAAAATAGAGAATCGCGGAAGCATACAAGCATTTGGGGTGCTACGAAATAGGAATCACAACACAAGATAAAGAGAACGGAGTAGAAATCCGTTTAAAATATATTACATAATTATTAAGTCAAATGTAATATATAAGTTTAAGTTTTGTAAAATAAGGCCCAGTTACATGATTGTCCCAAAGTTTTCAGAGTAACGCTTGTGTAAAAACACTTAAGATTCTTATGAACTTGCCATGCACTGCCTTCAACATAAACATACTTTAAGCACCTGAAAAACACGCTAAAAGTCAACTAACGCTGGTGAGTCTATAGGTTTAAAGTAAATAGCACATATGGACCATAGCAATAATCAGCAAGTACACACTAAACCCGCATGTAACACTAAGCTCAACAACTGAACTAGACAAAGAATGCCAAAGGCATTAAATATAATATAAGTGCCCGCGAGTGATAATCCCCAGTCACTCGGCAAAAGGTCTTCATGGTATACGTTCGCCTTGACCATGGCATGGCCAACCGAACGGAGGAGTCACCCTCAATAGATCTATTTATAACAATATATTAAATATAAACTTTTTATTTCTTGGATCTTCATCTCGTAACGTGTGCAATCCCGAGGTCTCGAATTCGATTCTAAGTCATACACGTATTATTCATTTATCCATAAGCTCTAACCGGCTTCCCCACCTTGGATATCCTATTAATAAGTGTAATGACATTGGTTAGCGTCTAGCAACACGCCAATACGCCCCTGACCAACTCGAGCCGAGGTAGGTTTCCTGGAAAACCTTTAATGATTTCATCATTATTATTATCCTTTTTGTTTCTAATACCAACGTTAATAAAGATATGGATCTTAGTTATTCTTTATTCTAACAATTCTGTTCTCGTTGTTTCTGATTGACCAAGATTACCAAACATGCTGAACGTATTCCAGATAAGACTTTTGGGCGTTGCTGCAACAAACACTCTTGTCAACCCTACGAGGGCCCCCCAGCAGTATTAAACTTCAAAAACAATTTGAATGAAGCAAATTCTCTCTTGACTACAAGAATAAACCCATGAACTTTGCAAACTTCTGAAAATAATTCCTTATGACTACCAGATTACGGATAGGCGGAGATTGCTTCACCAGAAATGCACTACATCCATTGACACTTAATCCTGGTATCTCAAGTCCTGAGGATAAACTAAATTGCATGATTTAGCTTACTGACAACGATCCATAAAGTAAAATCATGTAGTTGGGATAAGTCCTATACTTCAATTCATTGAATATCATGTGAAATTGATTGACAACCGCATCAATATACTTTCATTATATTCCTAACCATACTCAGATTTGTCTTAGTTTAATGATATTCTCCATATCTTTTCAATTGACAAGCGAGCAATTTAGAATAACATACAGTTATTCATAGATTTAAACCATGCAAATATAGGATACAATCTATATTAATGTAAACACAACGTACAAGTACTTTAAACTCATTACAAATAATAATTTGCTTAATATCCTTTATCCAAATACTAAATAAGATAATGCATGATCATTCTAGTTATATGAAGTTTATCTCAAGTAAAGACTTGTCGACAATTATGGGCCTCAAGTAATTGACAAATCGATACTTGTTGACCAAGGCAATTATTTCCAACTAAACTTTGATCTATCAGAATTTTCGGAGATACATATTTCAAGAATTCTCGTTAGCAAAATCTTGTATTGTGTATATCCAACTATTTTGATATAGCCACATAATATTCATCCCCCCCTAAACTAGCTTCATTGACCCGCCGACTGGCCGGGGACGCTTCATACAATAGTTTTTACAATAATATTTAATGTGGAAAATAAACTAATGTAGAATGAAATAAAAGTTTAACAACATTAACCGGGGATCGCTTAATATATCAAATAGTCTTCCACATTGTCCACTTCCCTGAGTCTTGGATGAGTGTTGCGGCTTCTCACCAGATTGTAATCTACAGCGAAAGCCATATAACCATATGTACATGATAACATGTTTGTGGCCGTGCATATATGTACTTTCAGCAGGTGGGTTGGAAACCAAATACTATTGCTACACGAAAGTTAAAACTATATATATATATATATATATATATATATATGTATATATATATATATGTATATATATATATATATATGTATATATATATATATATATATATATGTATATATATATATAT
>LBNU01028793.1:121031-165211 GCA_014162995.1 Artemisia annua | reverse complement strand
TTCATGTCTTTTAGCAGCATCGGCGATAATTTGCTTTAGAGTGTCATCTAAAGTCTGCCTTCTCTCTTGATATGTGGGATTTCCATTATACTTCTGATAGAATCCCAAAGCAGCTTCCCTAAACTTTCCTGAAGGTTGGAATGGTTGTCCAAATTGTGTGTAGTATGCTTCTTCAAAAGTCTCACTTTCATTCTTTGTAGGGCAGTCCTTAGTGTAGTGAGGTCCTTCGCATTTTTCACATCCAACTTGGGCAGCATACACTCTTTCATCTCTTTTCTTCATATCCCTACAAATTTTATCCAATTTAGCTTGAATTGCAGCATACCCGTCAAAATTAGTGTTGCTCTTAGTTCTAGTAGAGGTCCCATCGTGCCATTTTTGAGAATGATCAGCAGCTTCTTGGATGGCTTTTCTAGCATTAGCTGCACTCATTTGTGGTACAGCTCCCTTAGCATCCAAGATATGTCTAGTGAGCACGTCCAATCCTTGATAAAATAGTATTATCTCCTGCATTTTGGTTAAATAGTGTTGAGGACATCTTGCCAGTAAATCTTTAAAGTGCTCCCAAGCCTGGTAGAGAGTTTCATCGGGCTCTTGCTTATAACTGTTGATGGCCTCCATCTTTTTAGCAGTCTTAGCAGGTGGACAATATCTTTTCAGGAATTTGCTCTTCAGATCTTCCCATGTTGTGATTGAACTAGCAGGTTCATTCTTTAGCCACTTATTAGCAGCTCCTTTAAGTGAAAGTGGGAAGATTCGAAGCATAAGTTGGTCATCAGAAACTCATTCTGTAGCAAACAAATCTGCGATCTCGAGGACTTTGTCAATATGTTCATTAGCATCTTCATTATCTGTCCCACTAAAAGCATTTTCTCTTAGCTCCTTGAGAAACTGACCCTTCAATTCAAACTTTGACTTGTCATCAAACTTTGGTCTAGCAACTCCTGAACTGTAGTCAGTACGGGTTTTGTTCATGTATTCCTCCATGGTAGTGTTTTCCGTCATTGTTTCTGTTTCTTCTTCCTCCTCTTGTCCAGAAAAATATTCAAGCTCGAATAACTTGAAACCTCAAAGTTTCTTGTGCTGAAAAGCTTTCTTAATGAGTGAAGAGCTCGTTCAGGATCTTCGAAAGGTGTAATTAAGTTCTTAGTTGAACTTCTGGTCATGCACTACCTGAAATCATCACAAAAGCATCAGTAGGGTATGTTCAAGAAAGTATTATGTCAGAGAATTAACAACGAAAACGGAATACGAAAAATAAAAGTTGTTGATATCTACACACGATGCGCCGTATCCTTGAAAAAGGATACTGATGCGTGGTTTTGTGACCTTACAACAGGTTTTACCTCTCGAGGGATCTCAAGAGGCTTACAACCCCACCAGGCAGTGTACCTGACCGATGTAGTATAGGATAGTGGTAAGTACGGGGGATTGATCGTTCTCTCACAGGGAATAGTGTTCGTTAGGATAGAAAAGCTACTCTAATAGGTCTAAAGGTGGAAGAAAGATTCTTTTTGTATTTTTATATTTTTTAGAAAGCAAGTAAAATCTTGGTTTTTGGAGGAAGGGCGGAATTAGTTGCTAGTCAACTAACCCAAGTTTACTACTTATGCAAATTAAAATAAAATAAATATCTAAACTATTGTGGTTGTGAAAACAATATGGAGAAAATTGTGTTTACTTAGATTTCATTACTCCCTAACTATCTTTTACCGGTTAATTGATATGTGTGTTACTTGTGTGGATGAAGGGTGTATTCCTAATAACTGATGGAGTGGCATACATATCTCTCCAATTCTATGTGCTCTTATCTCCTCCTATGCTATGCACGGCACAAACATAGGGATTGTAAACAGTGGCTCATGCGTTAAATACTACCTTAATAGCCTAGAACTCATGTTAATTGAAAGATAAGCAAGATATATAGACAACCAACACATAGACATATTGATTGAATTAAAGTGAAGACTTATCTTTAATTAAGCACTAGGGTTCCAAGGGTTGGAAACCCTAAAAGTCACAGAAAATTCGTCTTTAGGGTTTGCCCTAAAAGTTCTCCACAAAGTTCTACACTAATGAATGAAAATTAGAAAACTATATATAGATTTTACACTCTGACGGCGTCAGGTTATAAGGGCTGACGCCGTCAGCTCGCCGCCATTAGGTTTCTCGGATGGCCTAGATCCACTTCTGACGCCGTCACCTTATAAATCCTTCTGGGCCGTCACTCTTTAATTTTACTCCTGACGGCCTACATTCTTTAACACCTGACGGCGTCAGGTGTTAAATCCAAAATTTTCTCTGGCCCGTCATTTGATAATTGGTTTCCACTCTTTTGTCAAGACTTTCTGACGGCGTGACCTTGTGACTTCTGACGCCGTCAGGTTGTAAATCTTCATCTTTTGAGACTTTGTCGTTTTCCTCACTTTTATGCTCCAAAAACGTCCGAATATGCATGTTTTCCAGAATTCCTCTCAAAAGTACCTAAAATGACAAAAGGAACGATTTAGGGCAATATTTGATCACATTTATACGAATTAGGGCTTTAATGACCCCCTAAAAGCGTAACACTTTTCGTCTCATCAGATACGCCGTATCTTATTATGTTAAAATTAAATCAGACTTTTATTTTAGAAAATACATACGCCGCTTTTGAATTAGAATGCGCCGTACCTGTAAGATATCAAAAATCAATTATATTTATAAAAATTAAATGCGTCGTATTAGCAGAAGCTAATGCGCTGTATTTTCGTTACGTTTCAAAATACAAGATTTTTGATTAAGTAGATGCGCCGTATCGATAAAAATCGATGCGTCGCTTCTGTTTAATAATTCGAAAACTGTTTTTAATTTAATTATTAAATACGCCATATCTGTTAAAACAGATGCGTCGCATGGCGTTAGGGTTTCGAAAGATTCTTTATTAAAAACAGAATACGCCGTATCTTGCGGAAAGATATGTCGTACTCGAATTATTAAACGCGTTGTATTTTTATAAAATTAAAACGCAATACACCGCATCCGAGAAACAGATGCGCCGTATCGTTTGTAACTGCACAGTACAACGTCAGTAAGTACAAGAAAGAAAAATAAAATAAATAAAAATTACAGAAAATAAAACACACAAAAACAGTAAATATGCAAATAATACAATGAATGCAATCTATCTATTATATAACAAGTTAGGGGTTAGTGTCTGAAAACCTAATAAAAAGAAAAACCTAATTAAAATACTAATAAGTTTAACAGATAATAACAATTCACTCCCCGGCAGCGGCGCCAAAAACTTGATGCGCGTGATATGTTGTTGCGGTTTAGCAGTGTTAATGCCTATTCAAGTTTTACATTTATATTTAGCCGACTTATCAATAACACACACACTTAACGAGCAGTGTACCCGGTCAGTTTGTATATAATGGTAAGCAGAGTGTCGATCACTAAGAGTGGAACGTATTATCTAGTTATCCTAATCAGTAATTTAATATCTAAGTTAGCTTTACAGTCTAATCTAACGAAAGGGGTTCAGCCTGAGAGACTGGCACAGTTTGGTTATATAATTAAACGGTAAAAACTAATGAGAACAAATTAGCGAATAGCATACACGTACACAGATAGATAATAGAGACAATAAGAAGACCTGTCCTGATAATTAAGCAGCTTGTCACTTGTTTTATTGCTAGTTTTATATGAAGTGTATATAATTAAGCCCGTACTCGTTGGTTTCCTTATATCGGCGAGTAAACCCTTAATGATTACTTATGAATATCCTACTTATCCAAAGACATCAGATTAAATAGGCGAGGAAGGGGTATGGCGGCCCAAGCAGTGCTCAGCTAGACACAGAGGTAATCAATGCATTAATATAAATTCACCAAAGACATCAAACATATAAACTTTAATTGATGGGAAAGCAATTTTAAGGCGGGCATTTGATTTTGCGTACTCACAAACTACCGGCCATCAAGCCTGATGAATTAAAGCTTACTATTACAATAAAACAAAACTACTTAATGAATTAAATACATGCAGGACTGATGTGAGTATTTTGTAGTACGTTTATTCCAAAGGAATATTCGTGAGAATATTCCTCGGGTCGTGTCCCAACGAAGGTTTGACGGCGTTTTCGACGTACGATTGTGCTCGTGTGAAGTGAATGGAAAAATATATTTTGGTTTTGAGATTATACTACAATGACATGAATTAATGGTGAAAGTAAACTAATGAATGCAATATGTACAAGTATCTAAAGCACAAACGATAAAAACATAAACGCGATCTAAGAAAAACGTCTACTTAACAAAATAAAACGTGAATTTTAAGCTAGACTAAACCTACGGGCTCAAAAGTAATTTTTAAAACTTTAGAATGATAAAAGAAAATTTTAGGAAAAAGAAAAATTTTATTTTGACTTTTTATGTATTTAATATGAATTAAAAACTATTTTTGTATTTTTGTTTAATAAAAGAAAACTAAAACTAATTATAAAATGAAAAATTAATTCTACAAATTTATTTTTCTAAAAATCTTATTAAACTGAAAATGAAATTTAGAAATAGAATCAGAAAATATTTTTTGTCTTTTGGTGATTTATTTTGTAATTAAAAATGATTTATTATTCTAAAAACTATTTAAAAATGAAAACAAATAGTAAAACAAGTCAAATAAATCTGGAATTTTTTCAGTAATTCTAAAATAATATTTGAAATCTGAGAAAAATAAGAAAAGTAGAAAATTAAGCAGAAAAGTGCTTATTAGCTTATTAACTGCTTATTACAAGTGCTTATTTATAAGCACTTGAAATAAGACTGACTGAAATTGACTCAGAAGGTGTCTAATACTCAAATATGTTCATACAAATCAAATCAGACCATAATTAATACATATTGAAGAAATGCAGTTAAAAGTGAACACAAATTAGCACCAATAAGCTTCAAATAAGCACAATACAGATCTAGTGGGCACAGGACTAAGAGAGTAGCTAAAACACACTTAAAATAACTCTTATCAAGCAAATAAACCAAGTACTCAATCTAAGAAAACCAAATGCAGTCAACATGGAAAAACAGCAAACTATACTAACTAGGCCTTACTTGCAGATTAATATAAGCACTCTAATAAGCAGTAAAAATGAAACCTAAGGGGGGCAAAAGGTACACTACCAAGCAGAGATCACAAAAAACCAAAAAGCCCTAACTCTCATTAACCAATTGAACACTAATTTTACCCTTATTCAGCAGCCTAATGATACAACTAAACTGTGATAGTTGACTTTTTCAATGAACAATTGATTTGACTAAAGTGAATTTATATTGCTCTAATCTAACTTACTATGTTATTATAAGCTACTTTAACTCTTGTTTCAACTACGTTAACAGATTACCTAACTGTCAATAAGAATGCAGCAGCAACAACTATCAAATGAACGCAGTAATGAAGATTACAAGCCAATTTTGACTTTCTCTATAGAACCTACTGATTTTAAGCTATAACTAAGTTTATTCATCCTAATGAAGACTAAGTGTGCAGAGTATTCAGAGACTAAACAGCAACAACACACAGATCAATGATAATCCAAACACCCCTTATGACAGATTACATGGACTTATCACAGATCTAATCATCCAAACTACAACTAACTGATAAGATTGAATCATATAACAATAAAAGAGACCTAATGAACAGCAAACAACATCAATTAATAGCAAAAACTCAGATTCATGAATCAAACAGGACCAAGGACAGATTTCATCTATTATTACTCTAAAGCATTTAATAGCATAACATGAACACTAATAAACCTACAATCAACTAAAACAAGCATAGACAAACAGATCTAAATTGAGTTCACAGACGCTACACTAATGAATTATAAAATGCAAGTTAAAGCTAAAATATGGAAGAAGGATCTTACAACTTATCCCCTTGACTCAATGAAGGGGTTTCCTGAGTTAGCCTATCTTTAGATAGGCTCTAATATCACCAAAAACCATAGATCTAACATCAGATAACCCAGAATCATCATCACGAAAAACCATTGACTTTCGTTGACCAGTATCACTAGAACAAACTTAAGCAGAAACAAAGTAATAAACTCACTACAAACTAATCATGAAGCTTGAATGAAATTTAGAAAACAGTAATTGAAAGATTGAAACAGATTTGAAAACATTAAATTGCTTGAAAATGAAAGATTAAAACTGGAAAACTTTATTAAATGCTGAAAATGAGTACACACTGAGACTGAAATAGAAAGTTACACTAAAATTATACCTAACCTACACTCTATCCTACACTAGCTACCACTATCTAACCAACCCAAATTCGTGGGTGTGAAGGAGCTTATATAGCTAATGAGCTAAGGGGAGGAGCGTCTTTGGAAGCCTCTGGAAGTGGCATCTCCACTGAATATTCCTCTTGAGATTCCTTGAGACATCCTTTAACCAATCAGAGGCCTCAATTTGATCCAATGACGCGTCTTAGCCACTCACAATCATCCACATGTCATTCCCCTTGTCAGATGTGTCAGGGTTATGGGTAATTGTACCGAAATACCCTTAATTGTGGTAATTTCGCACGGGTGAATTATTAGGGTTCATACGTGAACAGTAATTGGATAAAGAGGGGTAAAAGAGGGGACGGGAAGAGTTATTTTATTATTCTTTGACTGTGGGTGTTTGGCTTTGACCAAGGGGTGAGTGGGCCGGGTTGTAAGGTGAAGGGCTGGGTAGGTTATAATAGGATTGGGCTTGAGTTTATGTAATGGGATTTAATTGTTGGGTTGGTTTTATAAATAATGGACTTGGCAGATAAGTGTAATAAAAATTGCAAGGACCAAGTTTGTTAAATTGTAAACTCCAAGGACCAATATTGTCATCATTGCAAAGTTCATCCAAGGACCATTTATGACAACAATGAATCTTCAAGGATTAACTTTGACATTCTAAGCATAATTGTGATCAATTGCTTTCCCGGCATCGGCTTTTGGACCTTCTTCCAATCTCGTGCTCGGTTCTTGCCGTTTTCTTGTTATTTTTGTCCATTTCTCAAATATCCGTACATGCACACGTAAAAACACAAAAACGACATATATTTGGCATGTTTGGTTGGTTTTTGGTCATTTCGGTCCGTAAAATAAGAATAAAGGTATGTGTAAATACACACATACCAAGGACCTTCTTACAGCTCTAAGATCTTTGTTTGGGGTGTGTCTTGTGTTGCTTGTTCATCTAAATTCGTCTCCTTAGGGTTATGGTGCACACAAAATTCGTCTAGATCTTGGGGTATTTATAGTTTCTGTCTGAGGTTTCGATGCAACGCATGTAATGAGCAGATGCGGCGCATTGACTTAACTTCGCGTGGGGTCCAAGCTTATTATATTCTGGAATATTCGTACACCGCCATTAGATACGGCGTAACTTGAATCTTTATGCGGCGCATGTCCTTCAGTTGTCTTGGATTGTTTCTGGTGAAGTCTTGATAGTGATACACCGTATGTCAATTGTATGATGCGGCGTATCTGGAGTAGAACGAGCTCGATCTTCTTCTTTGACCAAAGTTTCATATGCGGCGCATGGTAGAATTCCATGCGGCGCATTCTTCAAAGTCAGGCAATGGTCTTCGAATTCATCTAAGTATGATATTGCGGCGTATCTGTTGAGTTAGATACGGCGCATCTTCTGGGTTTCAGTAGACTTTTGACATCTTGCTCATTTTGCTCTGTAATTAGTCCAAAATCGCCAAGTTTCACCCTTTACCTATTTTTACCTGAGAATCACTAAAGTAAACATTAAAGCACCGATTCTCATACATAATAAAGTAAAACAAGTTAATTAAATATGATAAATGATGATAATAAAATGTACTTATTTGAGTTCATCAGGGCTTAATTATATACACTTCATATAAAACTAGCAATAAAACAAGTGACAAGCTGCTTAATTATCAGGACAGGTCTTCTTATTGTCTCTATTATCTATCTGTGTACGTGTATGCTATTCGCTAATTTGTTCTCATTAGTTTTTACCATTTAATTATATAACCAAACTGTGCCAGTCTCTCAGGCTGAACCCCTTTCGTTAGATTAGACTGTAAAGCTAACTTAGATATTAAAATACTGATTAGGATAACTAGATAATACGTTCCACTCTTAGTGATCAACACTATGCTTACCATTATATACAAACTGACCAGGTACACTGCTCGTTAAGTATGTGTGTTATTGATAAGTCGGCTAAATATAAATGTAAAACTTGAATAGGCATTAACACTTCTAAACCGCAACGACACATCACGCGCATCACTTATCCTTGGGATGATTATTATAACACACTCATAAAATGCTTTGATTTATTATTAGAAAATAGACTAACACCTCCAGGACACTCTTTGTAGTTTAGATGGCTCGTTAGCCCAAAATCAGACCAAAAACACCACTTAACATTTTTGTGTGCCCAATTCAATAACCAAATTCTCGACACCCATGTGATGTCGTCGAGTCGAGACTCAACTAACCCAAACATATTACTTGTTGTTAAACCAAATTATATCAGATAATTTAGACATGTCATGCAACAAACAAACCAATTTAACACTACCACCTTGCCACAATAATTATGTCGTCACTTAAACTAGATCAAAACAGATTCAAGATAAGCTCATGACAGCTCGTTAGACCCAAATAAGCCATAGGCTTCAAAAAGCATTAAGCTGGAAACAAACTCGACTGAGAAATGGGTTTCATCCTCGATTCGAAATGCACAAACAATCCGACATCCTCTAGTGTTCCTAATCGACCCTAATCCCACAATCAATAATAACAACAGGAATTAAAATAACCAAAACCAAACTCGAATAACAATCAAATCCAAACCGATTTGCGACCACGACAACCCAAGCACCATTTTCGGATTTCTTACCACACGAAACCGTATATCAAACTGTTTTTAAACCCGTTTTTAGATCCATATTTCAATCTCATTTTTACCAAGATTATTATTATCCACGAAAACATAAGACAACTAATATCCATAATCGGTTTTATCAAACAAAAACAAACATATATATAAACAAATGGGATCCACGGTTTACCACTTCAAGAACGAGAGGTGGGGGAAAGAAGAGACGAAGAAAAGAAGATGGTGACGGCGATGCTTGCTTCGAACCAAAATAACTCGATCTAATAACTCCTTCAAAGCTCACGGATCTTCAATGATGATGATGAGGTGTTTACGCATCAGTGGTGGCGCGTACGGGATGTTTGAGATGGTTTCTTGGCGTGTGTTGTAGCTCAATGAATAGAAGAGAGCAAAAGGGTGATGATGGTGGTGGCGGTGTAACTCAAGAAGTGGCGGTGGTGTTGACCGGAGCGGCGGCGGCGGCTGCCGGATTTTGGAGAGGTGAAAGAGAGAGATATGGGGGCTAGGGTTTTATTAAAATGAAGATATGAGTTATAGATGGGTTTATATAGGGAAACCCTATTTGTGTTACCAATCTTATAAAAGATTTTAGAACCAAATGAAATTTATTAAGAGTAGAGGGGCGCGAATGAAAATATAACCACAAGGACCAAAAACATAATTTATCAAATCTTTTACAAAATGAGGCTCGGGGCTTATTTCGACGAGTAAACGATAGATTCAGGACACGGGAATTACACCAATGAGCTCATAATAATATTTCCAATAAGAATGACTATAAATACGTCTAGTATCTCGAATGTGGTTCCAAACTCAAAACAAATGATTTTTTCTCCGAGTAGAACATCTCAAAAATTTTGCGGGTTGTCACATTCTCACCTCCTTAACGGAATCACGTCCTCGTGATTCAATTCAAGTTACCCTTTATGGTCTAAAAGAAATGAGTATATACGCACGAAGATTTGTATTCGCGTTCCCTACGTGAATTCATGACTTACTCGTGAGTCTCAACGAACTTGACGATAGGGATACTACCGTGCTTAAGTCGCCTGACCTCACGGTCCATGACTTCGACAGGTTTCTCAACAAGGCTTAAACATTCATCAAGATGTCTCCTAGCGGGATAATAACTGCCTCATTGGCAAGTCATTTCTTCAGATTACGCACATGAAATGTCAGAAACAATGCTGAGTTCTGACGGCAGCTCGAATCTGTGAGCTACCTGTCCAACTCCAGCAAGGATTCGAAAAGATCAACATAGCGAGGATTAAGCTTTCCACGTTTACTAAACTCGTCACACATTCTCATGGTGAATCTCTAAGCTAAATCACATCATCTGTGTTTCTAATGATTCGTGGGCAGCAAACATCTCCATTTCGCCTTTCGAACGATCTCCTCGGTAGTTTCATGAATAGATTCAGGGTCAGTGAGTTGGGAATCTCCATTTCTACTCAAAAAAACGGTGATCGGCACCTTCGACCATAGAGGGTCTCTTACAGTGCCATTGAAATAATGAAATGATAGGTAAAAGAGAATTTGACCAACAGGAGGTGTCTATCCCAACCATTGTCAAATTTGATTAAGCAGATACACGATATGTCCTCCAATGCTTGAACGATTTCTTCACCTCAGCCATCGGTCCAGAGATGATACACAATATTCATTTCCAGATCTGTTCTCATGGCTCTTGGAAGTGGTTGACAAAATGTAGGTGTAAGACGACTGTCACGATCTGAAAGGATAGGAATCGGCACTCCATGCCGCACAATGATCTCTTTTACGTATAAACGAGCAAGGTTGTCCATACTTTACGTTTCACTGATTAGCAGGAGGTGAACAGGTTGGGTAGGATTATCAACAATGATTACTCAGGTAGAGGTGCGAGGTTAACTTCTAAGGTTTGCGGTATAGTTGATTGATCGGTAAGAAAGTAGCAAGGATATCAAGTACTTCTCGAAGGACGAGATAAGGACTAGATGGTTGTCCCACGGGACGTGATTCAGATTACTCCTTAAGATTTCAAGATTTCCGTTGAGCACGGAATCTCTACTGAACAGAGAGTTTAACAAGTCTCAGAGTACGACTCTGTAAAAGGCTGTTTAATTGCTACTAGCAATCAGTCGATTGACTTAGTAAGGTACTTAGAGTAGAGGTGGAAAGTACAACCTCTTTTGAACATCGTCACTAAAACAACATTGATTTGAACAACATCAATCGGGAAAACAAACAAACATCATCGATTGAGAAAATGAACATCGTCGGTTGAGAAAATGAATATTATCGACTTAGCACAGGGCTTAAGGTAGAGGCGGCTGTGACAAGATCATTAACGAAACGAGGCTAAATGCCAAATCCAAATTCGAAACGAGATCAAAAATCACGAAATCCAACCATCCAAATTCATAATCAGAACAAAATCAAAATATAATCGAGGCCAACTCCATAAATATTCGAGAGTCATATCAAGACATAGTCGGAAATCGATTCAAGACGAGGCCAAAAATCAAATCCAAACATAACAAAATCCATTTCAACGTAGCCGAGATCATATCCAAACGTAGCCGGAATTAAATCCAAAATGGTCGAAACCAACCCAACATAGTAAGAGTCGAATCAAGACATAGCCGGAAATCAAATCCAAGCCAAAATTGTATCCGAACGTGGCCAAGAATCAAATCTAAACGTAACAAAATCCAAATGTAACCAAAAATAAAATCCAAACGTAACCGAAGATCTAATTCAAAATGGTCAAAACCAAATCCCAAAATACCAAAAGTCAACTCAAGACGTAACCGAAAATCAATTCCATACAATGCCGAAAATCAATTCCAAACATTCCAATAAGATCGACGAGGCTTATGACGATAAGCAACTCGAATTTGAATGGTGCCAATCGGGTCTAGCCCGACCCATGGCAAACTACGCTCGATGGCGACAACAAGAATTCCACGTAAACGAGGACGTTTAGTGGCGCTAGAAGCACTTCGATCCATGTGATGCCAGTGTGTCGTGTGTGTGGAAGTAATATTCAATGCCCGTGTACATACACAAAACTCATCATTCCAAAATCAAACTCTAACCCGGACATAATCCTGTTATAACTACCCTCAGTATCGCAAAATCCACCTCTGAGCCGGACATAGGTGATCAGGCCATGTCCCACTGTCCCTGGTTGAATGTAGGTGATCAGTCTACATTCACCCGAGGTTCAATGAATTTTGAAATACTCAGCCTAGTTATACTAGTAATATGTCCTTTATCCAAAATCATTCCCAAAACCATAACAAGCGTCCAAAACTCAAAATCAATTCATGAGATTACGCAAGGAAACAGCGTAACTCTGTGACAGGTATAGTGTGTATATAAGCATATGGAGATGTTTAAAGTAGGTAGTTACCATAGGTGGATTTAAATCATCCACAAGATAGACACGTATTAAAAAATATATCATCTACTAGCAATGCACACATCTCAACCAATACATATCATCAAAAAATTCATCAAATAAACCATAAACATCTCATCACATATACCATCAAATATCTCATCAAACTTATTATCAAGTATACCATCAATATATAATTACTCATGTTGGGAACGCTTGAAGTGACGATCATTGTCGAGTCAATATGTCTTGTAATATAATCATGTAATAGCTCGTTAGATTGGTAAAAATATAGTCTACGTGATAGTAGAAGTATGCCGTCTAGTTTAGTCTTAGTATTTACGTTAATGTCAAGTTAGTGAGATTGGTAAACACGGCACACTTCCTTTAGTCCATGTCATGTAAGACTATATAAGCTTGTAACCTCTCATTTTAGAGGGTGTTGGTTGAATGGAATGAGAAATTCTCTCTCATTTCCTCTCTAGTTCTTTCTCACTCTAACAATATTATCTTTCTCTCTCTAGATCCTAAACTTGTGTGAAATGACATAAAAGTGGGATCCTAACAACTCATCTCGTCTACTATCTCATCAATCATCTCGTCAAACATATTATTCAATATCTTATCGAATGTATTCTCAGTCGTCTAATCAATTACATCCTTAAACAAAGTCATACACGAGGCATCAGCTTGGCAGGCAGGCACGTGGTGGTCATAGGGTTAAGTTTTCACAAAAGTGGTTATAATCTAGGTTTTAAAATATACCTAGTTCTTGATGAGACGAAAAATGTTACGTTTTTAGGGGTCGGTTTGAGTCCTAATTCGTATGTTTTTGGTTTGGATTTCACCCAAAGTCGTTTCTTTTCTCATTTTAGGTACTTTTGAAGGGAAAATCACAAAAGAAGCATTTTCGGGCGTTTTCGGAGTGAAAAAGTGCGGAAAACAACAAAAACTCAAAAGACCTTAAAGATCACAGAAGGTGACGCCGTCACACTATACAAGGTGACACCGTCAGGAACAAAATCATCCACAAGATAGACACGTATTAAAAAATATATCATCTACTAGCAATGCACACATCTCAACCAATACATATCATCAAAAAATTCATCAAATAAACCATAAACATCTCATCACATATACCATCAAATATCTCATCAAACTTATTATCAAGTATACCATCAATATATAATTACTCATGTTGGGAACGCTTGAAGTGACGATCATTGTCGAGTCAATATGTCTTGTAATATAATCATGTAATAGCTCGTTAGATTGGTAAAAATATAGTCTACGTGATAGTAGAAGTGTGCCGTCTAGTTTAGTCTTAGTATTTACGTTAATGTCAAGTTAGTGAGATTGGTAAACACGGCACACTTCCTTTAGTCCATGTCATGTAAGACTATATAAGTTTGTAACCTCTCATTTTAGAGGGTGTTGGTTGAATGGAATGAGAAATTCTCTCTCATTTCCTCTCTAGTTCTTTCTCACTCTAACAATATTATCTTTCTCTCTCTAGATCTTAAACTTGTGTGAAATGACATAAAAGTGGGATCCTAACAACTCATCTCGTCTACTATCTCATCAATCATCTCGTCAAACATATCATTCAATATCTTATCGAATGTATTCTCAGTCGTCTAATCAATTACATCCTTAAACAAAGTCATACGCGAGGCATCAGCTTGGCAGGCAGGCACGTGGTGGTCATAGGGTTAAGTTTTCACAAAAGTGGTTATAATCTAGGTTTTACAATATACCTAGTTCTCTATAACGTAGGCTCTGATACCAATCTGTAACACCCCCAAAATCAGGTCCAGCGGAAGCATACATGCATTGGGGTGCTACTACATTGATATCACAACATAAGGTACAAAGAATGGTTTTTATTTCAATAATTTAGAATAACATTCCTTATCAAAAACGATAAGTTTACATTATAGAAAAGAAGTGTGAAAATAGGCCCATAAGGAAATTAAAGCGGTCCCAAATGTTTATCAGAGTCGCCTATGACCATGCCCCTTGCCAAGCGCCTTTCAATAGTGAGCTATCGCCTTAAACCTGAGAATACACGCTAAGATCAGCTTACTCTGGTGAGTCCATAGAGTTTTAGTTTAAAAAAATATAGTTGAACCAAAAGGTTTTCGAGTTCAAATCATCCTTTTCAACAAGTCAATTTAACGTAGGCTTACTCTGCCTAAATCACAATTCCAAATCAAATAACCACAATCAGCTCGTAGTCAAACCACTTAAACCATAATCAATCACATAGATGCTATACTCATATAGAGTCACGCAAAACTACCCTGTTACGCTGGCTAAGTCAAACCACACAACGAATTCCTTATAGGTGCACACTATAGTCCAAAACAATCACACAATCTCATACAATGGCATTCGCAAGGATGCGACATGCCCTGCATTCGCAAGGATGCGACATGCTCTACATTTGCAAGGATGCGACATGCTCTACATAACACCCTAATCAATTCAATATGCATTCGCAAGTATGCGACATGCCCTGCATTCGCAAGGATGCAACATGCTCTACATAACACCCTAAGGTTGGCTCACCCCGTGGCAACATACTACAACCTTAGTGTAAACAACATAAGATATGTCCCAGCTCATGTAACAGTTTCATAAACCACAATCACAAATCTCATACCACATAAATAAACAAGTCACCACATAATGCATTCAAATAACCGAATCAAATATTTCAACCAAACAGTCAAATCTTGAGTGAACAATTCACGTATCCAAAATAAGCAAACTTGAGTTTAGTTGAAAACGAGCATGTATTCTCCCCCAAAACAGTTTAAAACAAGTAAAAGTAGGGGCTATGAACTCACCTTAGCCACAGCAATGCAAAGATCACGATTGACACAACTGGCATCTAGCGCTAATCACAACGATATCCAGAAGAAGGGTACGACGAGTACAACGGTACAGAAGCAGCGTAACCTAATATGTATACGATTTACTCAAAAATAGCTCATACAATAATGAAGTCTATAAAAGACAATGTGTCATAGTTTTCGTGGATTACTCAAATCTTTACTCGTAAAAAGTTAAGTATCAGTGTTTCGTGTGGTGGTAAGAAAATATAGACTCAAACACAACTCACGCCAAAAATAGAGAAGACATCGACATACAACTCACGCCAAAGAGGAAACGACGTCAACAAGATCAAGGAATACTGACAAACTCGAGTTAATCAAAGGAAACTAGGAAAAGACGACAACTACTATTTATAAAAATAGGTCAATTGGTAGTTTTGGTATTTACCCAATAACCCCAAATATTTTGGATAAAACATAGTGCTTAATAAATACGGATTAGTTAGAAATTATAGTTCAAACTATTTATTTTTACAAACAAATTAGTCCATTTATACTACATTTCTAAGTCATCACGACTTTAATAAATCAATTTCCCGATTCCACTTAATAGAAGACAACTTTTAAATGTTTCAAGTATACTTATTAATTATTGTCCATTAAACATTGTTTTCTTATTGAAAGTTCCGTCACGAATCTTAATATATTAAATTCATCTAAGTTTAATATATCCTATTCGTCCCGTGTCCAATAGTCCAAGAATGTCTAATGTCCAATATATAATAAGTCCAATAATGTCGATACAAATCATAACCCAGTACTTAACCTATCAAGTATTATCCAAGTCGAAATTAAATATCAACTCCCAAATATAATCCGAAATGTACCATTAATCACAAGTGTTACCACAAGTAAAACAATGTTAGTCAAATATATTTTGACAACAAAATTTATGACTAAAATACTCTCTATTACTTATCCTTGGGATGATTATTATAACACACTCATAAAATGCTTTGATTTATTATTAGCAAATAGACTAACACCTCCAGGACACTCTTTGTAGTTTAGATGGCTCGTTAGCCCAAAATCAGACCAAACACACCACTTGACATTTTTGTGTGCCCAATTCAATAACCAAATTCTCGACACCCATGTGATGTCGTCGAGTCGAGACTCAACTAACCCAAACACATTACTTATTGTTAAACCAAATCATATCACATAATTTAGACATGTCACGCAACAAACAAACCAATTTAACACTACCACCTTGCCACAATAATTATGTCGTGACTTAAACTAGATCAAAACAGATTCAAGATAAGCTCACGACAGCTCGTTAGACCCAAAGAAGCCATAGGCTTCAAAAAGCATTAAGCTGGAAACAAACTCGACTGATAAATGGGTTTCATCCTCGATTCGAAATGCACAAACAATCCGACATCCTCTAGTGTTCCTAATCGACCCTAATCCCACAATCAATAATAACAACAGGAATTAAAATAACCAAAACCAAGCTCGAATAAAAATCAAATCCAAACCGATTTGCGACCACGACAACCCAAGCACCATTTTCGGATTTCTTACCACACGGAACCGTATATCAAACTGTTTTTAAACCCGTTTTTAGATCCATATTTCAATCTCGTTTTTACCAAGATTATTATTATCCACGAAAACATAAGACAACTAATATCCATAATCGGTTTTATCAAACAAAAACAAACATATATATAAACAAATGGGATCCACGGTTTACCACTTCAAGAACGAAAGGTGAGGGAAAGAAGAGACGAAGAAAAGAAGATGGTGACGGCGATGCTTGCTTCGAACCAAAAACACTCCAAAACACTCGATCTAATAACACCTTCAAAGCTCACGGATCTTCAATGATGATGATGAGGTGTTTACGCAGCGGTGGCGCGTACGGGGTGTTTGAGATGGTTTCTTGGCACGTGTTGTAGCTCAATGAATAGAAGAGAGCAAGAGAGTGATGATGGTGGTGGCGGCGTAACTCAAGAAGTGGCGGTGGTGTTGACCGGAGAGGCGGCGGCGGCTGCCGGATTTTGGAGAGGTGAGAGAGAGAGATATGGTGGCTAGGGTTTTATTAAAATGAAGATATGAGTTATAGATGGGTTTATATAGGGAAACCCTATTTAGTTTACCATTCTTATAAAAGATTTTAGAACCCAATGAAATTTTATAAGAGTAGAGGGGCGCGAGTGAAAATATAATCACAAGGACCAAAAACGTAATTTATCAAATCTTTTACGAAATGAGGCTCGGGGCTTATTTCGACGAGTAAACGATAGATTCAGGACACTGGAATTACAACAATGCGCTCAGAATAATATTTCCAATAAGAATGACTATAAATACGTCTAGTTAGGGGTGGAAACGAGCCGAGCCACTCGTGAAAAGTTCGGGATCGGATCGGTAAAAAGCTCGAACGAGCCGAGCCTAAACGAGCTCGAGCCCGAGCTCGAGCCTAAGTTTGGACTCATTTAATAATCGAGCTCGAGCCCAAGCTCTATACCAAAAGCTCGAGCAGGCTCGCGAGCCTAAACGAGCCCTAGAAATATATACGTATAAATATTGTATATACGTATAAACGAGCTCACAAGTAGTAAACGAGCTCGAGCCGAGCTCCATTTGAAATTTGTTTTCTTTAAAACATCATTTAAATTAGTCGAGCCCGAGCCGAGCTCGAGCTTGAGAAAATTTTCACGAGCCGAGCTCGAGCTCAAAATATAAGGCTCGAAACGAGCTCAAGCCCGAGCTCGAGCTTTATATATATAAACGAGCCGAGCTCAAGCTCTGGCAGGCTCGGGCTCGGCTCGGCTCGTTTTCACCCCTACGTCTAGTATCTCGAATGTGGTTCCAAACTCAAAACAAATGATTGTTTCTCCGAGTAGAACATATCAGGAATTTTGCGGGTTGTCACATAAACGGAATCGTATGCCCACATAAATGTATAAAATAGGTACTTAAGGCTCAGATATGCAAGAATGTATCTGAAGAAAAAGGAAATAACCGTCATGGTTGCCTTAATATAAATGCCCCACCAAGATACAATTATACTCAAAGTTTGGCCAATTTCTATGATAGAACATCTATATCACATATTTATCATCACTGCCTACCCAACAACTTTGGAAAGCTTGTGGCAGTCCGTCATGGCTGCAAACTTAGTAAGATTACCCAACCACGATGGAAATAATCCCATGGTTGCTTCCTAAATGGCGTCTTTCGCACAGCTAAGGTTTGTATAATGCATTTTAATAGTCGTACCAAGTCTTTCTTTTACCAACCTCTATAAATAGTTATCTATAAGCTCATGCAATAAGATTTTTTCAATCTAAGAAGGCTCAGATACGTAAAAAAAAGTCAAAAAAAATGAGACACCAGCCATGGCTGCAAACTTAGTAAGTCTACCCCTCCATAATGCAGCAAATATCTCAGCTTTGTTCAAGAACAAATGTATAAAAGGAATGATGGAGGCTCAAATTTATAGGAATGGGTCAGTACAAAGAGGAAATAAACACCATGGCTGCATTAATATGAATGCCCCGCCATGATACAATTTCAGAGACACACATTACAGATTTATCATCATTGCCTACCCAATTAAGAATGTCTTAATATGATGGTTTTTTGTGATGCCTGCAAGGAGAAGTTTGGTCACGAAAAAAACTTAGGTAAAGCATTCTACCAAAGCTTGTTCGTGACAAAACTTTCCCTTGCAAATTTAGCAAACTTTGCCCATCCATGATGCAGCGCATAATCTCACATTTATTCAAGTCCATTAATTGACATTCAAACTCTATCATCAATGCCTATTATATTTTCATTACTATCCACCTCGCTCTATAAACTGATCGAAAAGTAAACAGATGGTTTAACATTTATGTCAAAAAAGACATGCAACCCATATTAGTGACTCATCCAAGCCATTACAGTCACACATTGAGGAGGATGAGAGAAATAGATATAAAGATTCCGAATGATGCCTGCAAGGAAAATTATGATACCATTAGCATCAAAATATTATTCTACAATTCCAAGCCTATATACGGCATTATATCAAATATCTTACAGGCATCATAAAATACCTTTATGTCGACTTCCGCATCCTTCTTCGTCTGATTTGCATGCCCTAGATACAAAATGAACAATCTATCAGTCAGCCTGTGTAAACAATGAGCTAAAATGCATTATGTAAAAAAAGGGAGGAAATACCCAAAATTAACATCTTTAATAACAATTAAACCGTACGTTTATTTCAAATTGATCCCACATTTTAATAAATCATCAGTTCTTTAAAAAAAAAAAAAAAAAAAAAAAAAAAAAAAAAAAAAAAACACTGAAACTACAAAAACACTGAGGGTGACAAGAAACCTTATCGAAAGCAATCTCCAATAATCCTCCTAAAAAATATATACGTGTATATATTGCCGCAATGAATTTAGCTTTTTATGACTTCAAAAAGCTTTGAACGCCAAAAAGTACTACATGCTCGAGGATTGATGGACGAAGGATCGAGAATATATAGAGCTAATTTGATGCGATCCTACACGATGTGCTTGCTGGGTGAGCACAAATTTATGGTTAATTTAGTGATCAGATAGTGCGTGTTCAATAACATATGATTCATTTTTTACTTGACTGTGTGAACAATTTGATAGATTGTGATGAAAAAATACATATATTGATCGTGAATGAGTGAGATGATCAGCTCTGATTCTTTTTTCAGCGCATACCCAAAAACCAAAGTAGAAGAGACTGCTATTGAACTCGTTGACATTAAAGGTTTTACATGTAATCTTCAAAAATGCATGACCTCGGGAGCAAGTTCTAATAACCTAAACAATGAACTCGGTACGAACTTTCTAGCAAACAAGAAGCAGACCCTTGTGGGTTCTCCATTATACATACACTCGGTTCCATTCTGCATTTGTTTCAACAAAGGAACTGTCACCTCCCATTTTCCAAACTTGTAGGGATGAGGTCCACCTTTAGACCAGTCGACATAAGTCAACGTTCTATCTGAATTTTCCTGTGGAAACTCGATATACAATAATGTTGGGATGTAATGTTCATCTGAATAACAAGCAGGCTTGCAATAGTCTCGAAACAATGGATAATATTTCTTGTCACATATGACCTCCAATGCTAGGTGGCGGTCAACTTCAAACCACTGGGACCCTTTTCGCCATTGTTGTAATGTCACAACTGGTTCCATGTTATGGTCATATCTTCCACGACCAACTGGCCCTTCCTTATCATAGCACTCAACGAATGTCTTTCTGGAGTTAATAAGATATGGGTAGATCGTGGAGAAGTTGTAAAGAGGAATGCATGCTTCTGAAAGTAGGAGAAATCTTTCGTTTGAGAAGTCTAGCAAAGCACTAGCTAATAGGCGTCGCTCTGCTTCCACCATACTTATTTCTCCCCATGTAACGACCTGCATCATGCATAACACTGCATTTATTCTTAATTTGTGACAATTGTGAATGTTCATCCATTTGTGCATTTTTTTTTCCCTAAAGAGTCTTACAAAATTTCAGGCAGTATGAAGAATTAATAAACAATATACTTACGTTAGCAACTGAAAATACGTAGGTTTTAATAGAAGATTATCATACATTTAATAGTCAAGTCTAGTTCATCCTTAGCAGTTTAAGAGTCTAGTATTTAACATAGCGATTGTCCATTTCATTTTTTTTAGAAAAGCGATTGTCCATTTCATTATCTACCAAATTAATGTTGTCTTTATGGCTTCCTCTAGTGCCAACAAATACAATAGTTCATAAGCAATGCTAAATTTGAACTAATGCTGAGTAGGCAAGTTAACTACAATCTTCCAACCATATGCATCAAATAAGGATTTGAAAACGAAATATGGATCCATTTATGTTCTTTAAAGAATTAATAGGAAGCATCAGATAATTAAATACACGTACATAATGAAATCTATAATTCTTCTTCTAACATGAGACTATGAGAGAGCCTAACATAAACCGTGCACATTAACTTATGACTAAATAAATCTTTTATGTTTTTCATGATTAGTAACTGCAACAAATATAAACTCTGATTAGAAACTTTACAAACAATGTAGCATCCGCTAAATGATGAAAAGGGTTTCAACTTTAAATGGCTGTTGTTAATCTGTCATTTATGTGGTACATAGATGTATAAATCATGAGCAAAGAAAACACAACCTAAGTCACATAGAAAAGAGATTTGATTAGTTAGTAACATACCTCACTTGGAATTCTTCGTCCTTGAAACATAGGTTCTGGAGCAACTTCACCGACAAAATATGGTTGAGTATGAACATAAATAGAGTAAAATCCTTTATAACCTCGAAAGAACCTAGCCCACAGGGGAGACAACGGCAGCCTTCCTCTTACTAAAAACATGAAAGCAACCTTTGGTACCTTCTTGAATGGAGTCTTACGTATTCTTGGAACCATGGATGCTCTCCAAAATAATTCTTCATCTTTCATTCTGTGTAAAAATGCATTTGGCATAGATGGCCGTGGCGGTTCTGACACCTGTTTTGGTTCTTCTTTTTTGGGCTCGGTGGTTGTGTTGGTGGTGGGGGTATTACTGTCTGTTTTGTTTTGATTTTGAATATTGATAGGGTAAAATCTTGATGGCTGTTTTTCAAAATTGGTAGATGGATCCTGGAAGGAGAAAATTTGCTTCGGCTTCGAGTTAAAGGGGATGCTGTAAAGGGCAAAGATTAGTGTTGCCCCAAGGCCTATCCCACATACAAGTATCAAAAAATATAGGGCTAATGTTTTCAGATGCAGTTGTCTTAATTCCTTCTTCATTTGGAAAACACAATAGCCCAAAACAATTTAATATGTCAACGATGAATGGGTACTTAAAGATGATCACGGAAAACCTCAAAGATTTGTGCTTCTTTTAATCTGATCGAGCTAGACTACCTTCGAATATTATTAACATAAATGTATGCATCTCCTTTTCTGATGGTATGCACGTACATATATTTTTGTTTTCCCATGTCGATCTCGTTTGTTCATGAACATATATATCACATCTATCAAAGCAACAACTTTCAGACACTCGATCCATATCTTTCCACGGTGAGTCTCCTCATTAAATGTAAAAACGGATCAAGAAGAGAAGACACGTTAATATCTTTATCAACTTTGTGATCAACTCAAAAAAATGGAGAACCGTAAACAATGCCCTAATATGGCACCCCGTATGCTAAACTTATTAGAAAGGAAGGTTCTTTATTCTCCTGAAAATGAAACAATGATGATGAAGTTTTGTGAAATCAACCCAAAAAAATTACACCAACAAAATGATGATGGAGAAAACAAGGAAAGAGATGGACGCGCAGAAGGAGATGAGAGTGATGACATGTGGTACTAATTACTAGTGCAAAAGTTGGTATTAATCCACAAATTAAGGGTGGCCATTGAGTTGTCTCATTCCGTTTTATTTTTTTTGGGAGAGATATCGATTTCTAATTAAAGATACAACGAGAATGTTCAAAGAATTTTCTTTAAAAAAAAAAAGACACAAAAGTTATGAACTTATAATTTATAACTTGCTTCCCTTAGCACCAGGTGCAATAACTTCGAGTTATACCCTAACTCTATGTTGCGTCAACGCCACATAAGCTTTAACATTTCAAACTTAAAAAAAAAAAAAAAAAAAAAAAAAAAAAAAAACCCTCAACCTCAACCATAACTCAACATTTTGGGCCCCAATTTTCTTTAAAAAATAACTCTCCCGTTAACTCACAACCATAACTCAACACACGGTGTGGTAACTCACCATTAACTCACACCCTTAACACTGCGTTAGCACCATAACTCTCCCCTAAACACAACCCCTTAAATCACCAACACGGTGTGGTAACTCGGCCTTAACGCAGCGAATGTTAAGCCATAACTCATCTCTTGAGTTAGTACACCGTGTGCTCTTATAATGCAAGAGTTTTGTAACATAATTTTAGGTGTTATTAGAAGATAGATACTAAGCCGAATACATGCGCGTTCTCATGGCGGTTACCCTGCAAATTAAATTTTAGTGAACAATATTTATCGGCTATATGTATTTAGTGACATAACTTCAAGGATGCCGCTAACTTTAGATTGGAATTAATTTAAGCAACAACAAACTCTTAAGAGCATGGTGATAATAACTTGAGTTATCACATAACTCAGCGTCACATCATCTCAACACCAAATAACATAACATTAAAAAACATCACGAAATCATAATACCCAATAACACCACTTTTTAGCACCCACCTTTTTTTAAAATTACAATTTACAAATTCTACCTTCAACAATATTATTCATTAAACAATCTAATACTTAAAAAGAACATACATAAATTTAAAAACTAATACATAAAATAGTCCAACAACTCATAAATCTTTATTTATTTATATTTTTTTTTTTTTTGATTAAGGCCCATTGCTTATTCATATATTTGATTGAGTCCAATAAAAGCCCATCTTCATATTAAATCAAAACATAATTCTAAGATTATATAATCCCCTAACTTTTTCCACACACTAACCCTAATAACATATCTCACAAATCAAACGCCACCCTCATTATCAAACGCAGCTATTACTCCTAAAAAAACACAGCTTCATCCACCCTTATATCTCCATTATCAAACACCCTCGTCATGTTCACTTTATCATCATTATCACACCGTAACAATTGGAAGGGGTGTTTTGTATTTTTATTATTATTATTTTTTAAATAAAGTAACCGTTGGAAGGGGTGGGTTTGTAAAAGTTGGCGTTGCAACGTAAGTTGTTGGGGGCAACGTAGAACGAAACTCCTATGCAACGCGAGATCTCATGGAATGGTGATAACGCCTTAACGGCGTTGAAACTTGGCTAGCTAGGACGATTTCACGTTATTACATTACCACTCCCCATGCTCTAATATAAAAACGGCAAACTCTTAACATAAAAACGGTATGGTACACGTGCTATAATGAGACAATATATAATCAGTAGTGAGTATTATTATCTGGATAAAACATCAAAGTAACTTAAAGTGCTTTGTAATTGCAAATAAGTATCATATGGTTTGATAAGTTTTATTGCATTTTATACGTAATTAGAATTTACGGCCAACTACTATATATGATATTTTAATAAAACTTTCCACGATATCCAAATTTTAAAATATATGTATAATATGTCAAATCATAGAGTTGGCACATTTGCATCATATGCCTTTAAGTGAAGAGAGATCATTTACATACAGTAAATACTCAATTAATTAATAACCTCTTTAAAATGATATTTTTTGCAGGTCCCGATTCGAGGATAGAGTGCTAAATTATTAATTCGCTAAAATTATAATATGATACATTTTTTTGTAAATTCTATAGACCCCATATAAAATATAAATAATTTGTTATAAACTTAATATTACATTAATGATTTATAAAGGTTTCTTAAAAAACGACTTGGTAGTCGCTTGTTTTTTGTTAAAATCTATATCAGTTTGAATGTCGTCTCTAATTTTCCTCATCGTTGTAAGAACTTTCGGTGTTGTTTTCTTATAGGTCAACAAGAAATTATTCAATGTGTTTGCCGCTTTTATAGCCTATTTTCGCGAAAGGGGCCTCTATGGTAGAACTATCATCATCAACTTTATCATCCTTATCGGTTTCAATAACGCTCTCAAATTCTTTCATCGTCAACATATGTGAAACAACATTTTCTTTTGGATGGTTTAGGACATCTTCAACATCCACAACATTGCGATAACCCAACTCTTTGATAAAATTTTGGAGGACTTGTTTTGTTTTTGTTATCATAATTTGACCTTCTATTTATATAGAAAATATTTTTAATGTTCATAAAGTGAAAGTTTGAAAAGCCCTTTTAAATTAGTCCTTTTATTTGATATATTTTTTATGCATTGTACAATAATTAAGCGGAAGTTTGAAAGGTGTTTGTGTTAGGTCAATAGTTTACCAAATATTCCCCACAAGTATTTGAACATAAAATAGCCAAATCACTCACTGAATAAAATAGTAAATTGCTATTTCAGTCAGTGACATACAACCTTTAATACAAACAAGTCACTGAGTGAATAGTCACTCAGTGAGTTACCTTCAAGATGTTCGGACCGAGTCTAAAAAGAAAGACTCAATCATTCAGTGAGGCGGTACTCAGTGAATGATCCCTGAGCCAAAGAAGAAGGTAATGGAGTTAGTGAGTGATGACAATAACTCACTAACTCCCTGAAACTATCTCTACAACATACTGGAAATATGGGTGGAACTTCCAAAAAGGAGAAGTCAAAGCAAAGTACAAGAATTACCAAATAAGTGAGAATATTTGGTATGACACTACAAAAGGATGGTTGGTGCTTCTCCAAATTAAGAAAGGAATGGGGACCACTACAAGTGGATGACAACTAATACCATCACATGTTTACTTGTACTTTGTACCTATATATATGTCTTGTATGTTACAGGGATAGTTATGGATTCTAAACAAACACAATAATACATAGTATTAGTTGATAGGATCATCCTCTCATTGAATCTCAAGCTTAGCTTGGATCAATGAGAGTTTATTGTCATTCTAACGGGGATAATATACCGAAATTATCCCCGTAAAGAAGCTGAAGATGTTATCATGTAGTCCTGTAGGAATTGAGTAATCTTGTAACTTTTCATTATTATTAATGAAGTTCTTATTTATGTTCATCAAGATTTGCTCAATTTCATGGACCAACAAGTGGTATCAGAGCCTAAGGTTCATTCTTATGAGCCAGATCCATGTTTGATTACTGATAACATTCTTCAATATCAAGAAATAAATATAATCTTGCTACTGCTGTAGCAATTTTTGAGGGGGAGAGATACATTTATTTATTAACAAACCCACACCCACCACTCAAAAACAAATAATCAGTCACACACCCGTACCTAACACATATTCTTATCCTATCACCAAAATCAACACACACCACAAAAAACATCATCACACAAAAAAAATCATCACAAAAAACCGAAAAAAACCTCTCTCAAATTATCAAAAACCAGATCCATTCGTCTTCAATCACAAAAACCAACACAAAAAGTTACCTCATCACCTACAAACACAAACCCAGATCCGGAACTGAAGATACTCAACAAAACCGAACACACAAAAATTCCAAGATCCAAAAAAATTCGATTCTTTAAGGATATAAACCGATATATTTTATTCCGTCAACAATGAAAGCTAGTTGAAAAAGCAAAAAAAAACCAGAAGTGATGATTGTTCCAGTCATGAGCTGAGATGAAAAGAAGTTTCAAAATTATGGTGTTTAGGAGTAGAGTGTTAAAAGGTTTAGGTAGAATCAGTTTTGATGATTACGAGTGGTGTTAATGATGGTGATGAAAGTTTTTAATGGTGGTAGTTGGTGATATCATCAAAATCACTAATGAAGATGGAAGAAAGTCTCGTCAAACACCGGTGGTGAAAGGTGTTCATGGTGGTAGTCGGGTCAGAAATTGTGACTCAGGGAATGTGTTTCTTTCAGGCTGAAAAGGATCCCCATCATGAGTCGTTGGAGATTAATATCCCAAGTCCCTGAAAGTATGATTAGCTGTTCTAATTGTGAATAACTGTTAAGATCAGTGGGTACAAATGTTGATGGTTATTTTGGACTAAGCCTGAATGTGATTATGTGAATATTGGGGCTGATAAGAAAGTCAGAGTGTTGGTGGTTCTCGGGTTGAGATATTGCAACATCAGGGAGTTTATGTGTTGATCAAGGAATCAGTGAAAGAGCTTTTTGTGGGTTTTGATAGCTGAGACTAGTCCAATAATCAGGACAGTCACTGAGAATCATCAGTTTGCAGCTAAGAGGATAGGTTGATAGTTGTGTTGTAATGAGAAGTGAGAATCAGACTGATATGAAACAAAGAGCTAATATGTCTTCAGGGCTGAGCTCTTGTGCCTCAGGGTGTGGCTTGGGTCATGTGTAAAGAATGACTCAGGGAGCAATTAAGTATCAGGTAGTGTGAGTCTCGGACTAAGCCAATGCAACATCAGAGAATGATTGTCGAAATTATCAGTGGTATGGAAGTATATCAGAAAGGGTGTTGGCGATTTCCTGAGGACACACTTTCTGGTGGTTCGAGTCAAGTGTGGAATATGAAAAACATCAGGGAGTGACAAAGATGGTTTCTTAAGTCTTTGAGCCTAAATGAGTCACTGAGACGCGTGACTCCGAAAATAGAGCCCCTGAAAAAATGTAGTCTATACCTGAACGTGGTGCATGAATCAGGTAGAGTTATGCATCAGTGAACAAAATACGTTTCGGTGTGTTTTGAGGATTGAGATACTATAAGTATCAGTGGCGTTGTGAGGATCAATGTTTATAACAAACCCTAAACATCCCCATGAAACTAAAACCCCAACCTCACCTGAAGTCCTGAACCTTACATACTGAACCTTTCAAACTGAACCTCCAATAGTAAACCTCAGGTCGCTGAACCAGTTTCTAACCTGGTCACTAAACCCGGTCACTGAACCCCCACTTACTGAACCATCAGTAATGACCCCTGGTCACTGAACCCCGGTCACCAAACTCCCTGAACGAACCCTTACTCACGAACCCTGAACTTGAAATTTTTTTCGAGTCTGAGGTGAACTTGTGGTGACTGATTAGTCAAGTACCTGAAGACAAATGAGACTGAACCCGAGTCTTAAACATGGTACGGAACTGATTAAAGTGGGTATGGAATGGTATATGGGAGGACTGATTATAAGGAATCGGTAAGGTTGTTTAGTGGTTTGAGAAAACATCAGGGAGTGGTTTAAGAGTCCTGAAACAAATGAGCATCAGGGACTACGTCCTTTGAACTTGGATATGGAGTCTGAAGACACAAAACTCTGAATCCAAAACCCATCCGAATACCTGAAAACAGGTATGAACCTGAAAACTAAACACGAGTCACTGAAATCTTTATAGTGTCTCCGATGAAACCTCAGAACCTGACAACCACCACCACAACCTGATAACTACATCAACCTGAACCCAAGTCCCTGAAGTAGGTATGAACCTGAAAAACCAAACACCATAACCTGATAACCAAAAACCAAAACCTTTTTCACCTAATCTATTTGTATATTCAAATAGGGGGAGACTGTTGGGTCAATAGTTTACCCAAATATTTCCCACAAGTATTTGAACATAAAATAGCCAAATCACTCACTGAATAAAATAGTAAATTGCTATTTCAGTCAGTGACATACAACCTTTAACACAAACAAGTCACTGAGTGAACAGTCACTCAGTGAGTTACCTTCAAGATGTTCGGACCGAGTCTAAAAAGAAAGACTCAATCATTCAGTGAGGCGGTACTCAGTGAATGATCCCTGAGCCAAAGAAGAAGGTAATGGAGTTAGTGAGTGATGACAATAACTCACTAACTCCCTGAAACTATCTCTACAACATACTGGAAATATGGGTGGAACTTCCAAAAAGGAGAAGTCAAAGCAAAGTACAAGAATTACCAAATAAGTGAGAATATTTGGTATGACACTACAAAAGGATGGTTGGTGCTTCTCCAAATTAAGAAATGAATGGGGACCACTACAAGTGGATGACAACTAATACCATCTCATGTTTACTTGTACTTTGTACCTATATGTATGTCTTGTATGTTACAGGGATAGTTATGGATTCTAAACAAACACAATAATACATAGTATTAGTTGATAGGATCATCCTCTCATTGAATCTCAAGCTTAGCTTGGATCAATGAGAGTTTATTGTCATTCTAACGGGGATAATATACCGAAATTATCCCCGTAAAGAAGCTGAAGATGTTATCATGTAGTCATGTAGGAATTGAGTAATCTTGTAACTTTTCATTATTATTAATGAAGTTCTTATTCTCAAATTCTTTCATCGTCAACATATGTGAAACAACATTTTCTTTTGGATGGTTTAGGACATCTTCAACATCCACAACATTGCGATAACCCAACTCTTTGATAAAATTTTGGAGGACTTGTTTTGTTTTTGTTATCATAATTTGACCTTCTATTTCTATAGAAAATATTTTTAATGTTCATAAAGTGAAAGTTTGAAAAGCCCTTTTAAATTAGTCCTTTTATTTGACATATTTTTTATGCATTGTACAATAATTAAGCGGAAGTTTGAAAGGTGTTTGTAAATTGAAGAATTAAAAATCGTCCATTTTTGCCTTATTGGTTCAAAAAATAGTTAGCAAAAACCATTTTTCAAATGTGGTCGTTACCAGACTGTACAACTCCATTAGTTTTGTAACAAGTGTTCAAAAATTGAAGATTTAGTTGTTGGAGCTTTTAGCTAGACCGACAGTCTTTTTTTATTTTTATTATTATTTTTTTTTAGATCGTACTTTTTGTGCGACCACTTTTTGCAAAAAAGAAATTCAAAATTTCAAAAAGAAAATTGCATTTTTTTTTCTGAAATAACAAGAATGCACAAAAGTACAAGTGAAGGTTCTTTTTTTTGCTAAACCCTAATTTTATGCGACAATTTTTTTGTCTTTTTGCAGAAAAAATAATACATAAATAAATAAATGTCACACAAAAAGTATGGTTTAGCAAAAAGGAAAGCCATCGGTCTTGCAAAAAACTTCAACAACTAAGGGTGCATTTAGTTAGTGAAAAATATCCTATTTTTCAAGGAAATTTTTCATGTGAAAATGAAAAAATTGAAAATCCGTTTAGTGGCACTTTTTTTCAACAATTTCAAAAAAAATGAAATTTCCATTTTCTAAATTTTAACTAAAAAATTGAAAAGTCCATTCTACCATTCTCACTTTTTTCTTTTTTCATTTTTCATTTTCTTCTCAACTCTAATACAAAAGACATACAACATTCTACTCCTAATCTTTCGTGTCATCCTCCACCGCTCACTGTCGCCGCCACTGCTCGCCATCGCCGCCACCGTCGCAATTTGAGGTAATCTTCTTACCATTTTAAAAAAAGGAAAATATAACTCCAATTCGCAACTCTTCTCTAGAGAAGAAACATCATTCCCTTCTCAAGGAATTTAAAAACGGAAAAAGAAGAAAATTTTTCTATAACTAAACGGCACCTAAATATTCTCTTTTTGAACACGTGTCAAAAATTTACCGAAGTCACGCAGTTTAACAATGTAGCAATGATATTTTTGGATAATAGGTTATTTTTACTTGTTTTTAGACCAACTAGGCAAAAATAGACTTTGCTCATTAATTTTGTATTAATAAAATTATATACTCCGTAATTTGTAATCACAAGGGATACCATTACTGTTCAACAGATTTTTTAGAATTTGATCCAAAAAGTATGAGTCGAACGCGCTCAACAAAATAACTCATTTTAAGTTACACGAACCGTCCATTTGAATAAACTATGTTTCTAGAAGCTGAAGATGTTATCATGTAGTCATGTAGGAATTGAGTAATCTTGTAACTTTTCATTATTATTAATGAAGTTCTTATTCTCAAATTCTTTCATCGTCAACATATGTGAAACAACATTTTCTTTTGGATGGTTTAGGACATCTTCAACATCCACAACATTGCGATAACCCAACTCTTTGATAAAATTTTGGAGGACTTGTTTTGTTTTTGTTATCATAATTTGACCTTCTATTTATATAGAAAATATTTTTAATGTTCATAAAGTGAAAGTTTGAAAAGCCCTTTTAAATTAGTCCTTTTATTTGATATATTTTTATGCATTGTACAATAATTAAGCGGAAGTTTGAAAGGTGTTTGTAAATTGAAGAATTAAAAATCGTCCATTTTTGCCTTATTGGTTCAAAAAATAGTTAGCAAAAACCATTTTTCAAAAGTGGTCGTTACCAGTACAACTCCACTATTTTTGTAACAAGTGTTCAAAAATTGAAGATTTAGTTGTTGGAGCTTTTAGCTAGACCGACAGTCTTTTTTTATTTTTATTATTATTTTTTTTAGATCGTACTTTTTGTGCGACCACTTTTTGCAAAAAAGAAATTCAAAATTTCAAAAAGAAAATTGCATTTTTTTTTTCCGAAATAACAAGAATGCACAAAAGTACAAGTGAAGGTCCTTTTTTTTGCTAAACCCTAATTTTATGCGACAATTTTTTGTCTTTTTGCAGAAAAAATAATACATGAATAAATAAATGTCACACAAAAAGTATGGTTTAGCAAAAAGGAAAGCCATCGGTCTTGCAAAAAACTTCAACAACTAAGGGTGCATTTAGTTAGTGAAAAATATCCCATTTTTCAAGGAAATTTTTCATGTAAAAATGAAAAAATTGAAAATCCGTTTAGTGGCACTTTTTTTCAACAATTTCAAAAAAAATGAAATTCCCACTTTCTAAATTTTAACTAAAAAATTGAAAAGTCCATTCTACCATTCTCACTTTTTTCTTTTTTCATTTTTCATTTTCTTCTCAACTCTAATACAAAACACGTACAACATTCTACCCCTAATCTTTCGTGTCATCCTCCACCGCTCACTGTCGCCGCCACTGCTCGCCATCGCCGCCACCGTCGCAATTTGAGGTAATCTTCTTACCATTTTTAAAAAAGGAAAATATAACTCCAACTAAACGGGTTTTCGAAATTCGCAACTCTTCTGTAGAGAAGAAACATCATTCCCTTCTCAAGGAATTTAAAAACAGAAAAAGAGGAAAATTTTTCTATAACTAAACGGCACCTAAATATTCTCTTTTTGAACACTTGTCAAAAATTTACCGAAGTCACGCAGTTTAACAATGTAGCAATGATATTTTTGGATAATAGGTTATTTTTACTTGTTTTTAGACCAACTAGGCAAAAATAGACTTTGCTCATTAATTTTGTATTAATAAAATTATATACTCCGTAATTTGTAATCACAAGGGATACCATTACTGTTCAACAGATTTTTTAGAATTTGATCCAAAAAGTATGAGTCGAACGCGCTCAACAAAATAACTCATTTTAAGTTACACGAACCGTCCATTTGAATAAAATATGTTTCCATCCAATGTTTTCAAGACTTCTGAAAAAATAACTTTGTTATATAAAATTACAGAAAAGAAGTTACTACAGTAAGAATCTAACTTTTGAATTAAGTGATAGGCTGTAATATGTTTCCGTGTAAGCTATTTTTTTAATTCGATCCATTAAGAGGTGGAACATAACTTGGACTGACCCATTCATAGGTTAAAAAGGTCAAAATAGTCATCTAGACCACTGTCAAATGTACAATGAACCCATGATTACCAAAGAAGACGCGAGACCAGTCAATGACGATCGCACCACATGCTTTTGTTTGCAATTTAGCACGTCTCCGACTTCACTTAATAATGACTACACCTCAATCTATCTAACTTGTAGTGCACCGAGATATATCACCATATGAAAAATATATTACCATGTAAGGGTCAAACATATAATAAACCTTGGATATGTTCAATCAATGCTACACAATACAAACAATAACAGTAATACAAGGTATACTGAGACATTACAAGCTTCTTCATGGATGAACTTCTTTAAAGATGCCAGTGGAATTGTCTTTTTAAAGAAACACTCACGGTTTTCACTCTAAGAAGACAAACAACCACTTTGGTATATTTCCAGATTGCCAATTAAATTGTTCATTGTAATTTTCTGTATATACAAAGTATTTGCATGAGAATGAATTTATCAATACCCTTTGGTATTTGTCTGTCAAATATCACCGCCGCAAGTCAATCACGTCAAACTCCAACTTTGGATTTATATATATGTCTGTACATTGTTTATAAATTGGACTACCGTCGGAAGGTGACTCATGCGAATGGAAACCCCTATGAGGACAGTTTCTAATAACTCCCATACCACCAGGCGTTGTCAATCGAAAAATACCGTGAGTTCTGTACACAAGATAGTGATTCAGGAATTAAGAGTAATGTGAGTAATGTGAGTATTTGAATTCTACAAGATGTATGAATATTTTTATTTTTTATTTTTTTGAACATTATGTGGACGTATCACTTCTCTTTCATTTATTTACTTATGAATGGGTTTGATTCAGCTCATGCTTTATCATCTCTAATGGTTCAAACAAATAAAATGTCGAGTTTAGCCTCAAGGGAAACTGGTCTAAAGTGGCCCAACATGTCCTAATTAATGAATACAACATCCTAGGTTGTTTAATTCAGAAAAATGGATTCTAATCATTATAATTACTGAAGTATGATCGACGTCGTCATACTTGAGTTGGTTTCCCTCACAAGGGTAAAAGTGTTCACATGAATAAATTAGCAACAATGAACGGGAGAACGTTCAAACGGGTTGAAACCTTTAAACTGCCCAAGTCTATTCTTGATGCATGCCACCTCCTAAATTGTTTTATTCAGCAGTTTACATTATTATTATACTAGTACTTTTTTTTCCGTAATACTGATTAAAATATTAATTATTTATTATTATTAAGATACACACAAAGTGTAGGACAACCTAAACTGGCCCATTTGACCTGTTACCCAACGTGCCACCTCTATAAAAGAAAAAGATGTATATTTATGTTGACAAAGAATACTAACCTTGAACTGTCTCTTGGTGCCATGACTATTGCTATGGCTTCTGGCAGCATAATCTGGAATATCAACAAGAATCTCCTCAGTTAAGATTGGACAGGTGTATTGCTTAAGTAATACTTATATCCAACTTTTTAACAAACTAATTGTGTTGCGGGAATTGCATAGTTAAATGGAAACTAGTTGTGTGCATGACAATATGACAATTTAATACTTTTTGCGAAGGAAATAACATTATTCTGAACTAACCATAACCTTACATTCCAACAACCATAAATGTAGACCCTACCGTAAAATAAAAATCCAGGGTTAATGAAATACTTAATCCCTTTGGACTGATAAATATTAAGACTAATTAATGCTCTTTTCAATCCACATTTTTATTCTTCATAGTGGAGTTATATATGATAAATTCAAATCAATTTGTTTTTATCGGTTAGGAAAGAACTTTTTTATGGACGACAATTAAAATTGTCTCTTTAACATGTGATCAGTTATAAAAAGCGCATCTAAGTAACTCTTTAGAAATTACAATAAAGCTCTGCTTAACTAAAAGTTGGTCTCAAGAGGTTAAATCAGGACCAAGTTCTATTCGTAGTTACTACCAAAAAAAAAAAAAAAAAAAAAAAAAAAAAAAAAAAAAAAAAAAAGAACAACGGAGGGAATGTCACCTGATATGCGTAGTGTGTATGAACATCGATAGATGACATGAAACAAGATTGTGTAGGATGTGTCTGCAATAATTAATCAAACATCAGGATGTATCTAAAACATGACGCACCAACTTGACAATAAAATATGATTCTACATAGTACTCGTAATATCATGAACAAAAGGATGATTAATCAAATATATATAGGTGGTTAATATGTTGCAGGGAAGTTTTTCCTTCCTAGGTTTTCTAGGCAATTATCTATTAGTTCCACGTGTACATATTTGTCTTGCATTTAGGTATAGCATTTCATAGCTAGTTTCCTCTAGGCTTTCTAAACAATCTTAGCAGCCCCATGTGTTAATATTTTCCTATGCGTTAGGTACAGAGAACTTTAGCTAGATATACCTACGGATTTATATGTATGACCATGGACCAACATTTTGCCGATATGGTAGCATAACTATATATATAAAACATGTAGAATTTAAGAAAAAAAAGAATTGTGAAAATGCATTATATATAAAATATTGTTTGCAATGTGCTTCTAGAAATAGTTAGTAAATGATCACATGTGTCTGGTGTACTTTCAGCAGACACAGATGATCATTATCTTCTGGTAAAACTGTTGCTATATGTAAGTTTATCACTTTTCAATTTTTCATGGGCTTTGATACATCCTTGATAGTTGGCTGATATATTCAATTGTGGGAGCCTGATATGTTCAGCTGGCTGTTTACATCCTTAATAATCTCAAAGGTCATAGAATTTATGCATGAGCAAACAATTTAAGTAATCATGATCATGACTTACATGTATCCATCCAAGGGGGAATAGTGATCGTTTGTCCTGTACTTCAAATATTTCCTCCTCATTGGTAGCCGAACACTGTGCCGAGAAAATTGTGTTTAGTACATGACCACGAGAAAGTCTTACTGCTTTTGGCTAATCTTAGAGGTAGCAATTCTGAATGAATGGGTCAATTTGGGTTATGTTATATTTCTAACAGGTCAAATTGGTAATGAAAATCTAGCATAAAAGAAAATAGGTCGAGCAGAAAACATCACCCGAAGTGTACTTTTATTTGATAATTAGATAACAACAACACCGGGGCAGGGTATTTTGGGGGTGGGGTGGGGGTAGAATGTAGACAGATCCTACCCCTACCCCAGGATAAACCCGGGAGTAGAGAGACTGCTTCCAACGAGACCCGGGGTTTTATTTGATAATTAGATAAAACCTCCTAAATCATTTCTTACACATAATATAAGTTATTATCATATAAATTTTTTTGATTATATTTGATACACCAACTACTTATAGAAAAAACAGGAAAACTTGGGACAAAATGTGTTAAAAAGAGCCAACCCACCCAGCCCACTCATTTTCCTACCTCTATCTAATCTACAATATAAAACAGACACTAAATACGATTTCCGCATTTGCAATGAAGCAAAAGCCATATCACTTTGGCAGCAAAGTTCATGAATCACATAAACATAGGACAAAGTGATGAGGTGCTACCGAATTCTCTGTTGCTTCTTGCTTTGGAATGATGAGCGCTGTCACGTAGAACTTTCGGTTTTTCTATAAGCAACAAACAAACACAGTTAGATAAAAACTGAGGAAAAATAGGCATAAGTGAGAATAACGGCACGTACAAGTGATCCGGCAAGGATGCCACATGTCTCTAAATTTTTGTTCGTATTTGGTTTTGCCATCTTCATGAAATGATCCATCACCTTCGATGACTGCAGAAAACCATAGTTAAGTCTTTTTCCCCTCGATGATTACAGCTTACAATGCATATATATCTATATGTGTACTAAATTCGAGCGACGGGAGTATCTCACAATGTGCAACTCAAGGGGAGATTCAGCACAAACGACACCGTTAGTGGAATTTACAGATCCCGGACCTGTATCATTTACCAGAGGAGATGTTGTAGGGACCAAATCTTGGACCTCAGCTAGAACAGGAGGTGGGGATGGCTGTCTTATAATATCCACTTGAACAGGAGATTCTAGTTTATCTTCAAAGGAAATCAAGGAATCAGGTTCATCAACGTGTGGTTGATTGTTATTGTTTGGTAAAACAACTGACTCCAGACTTGATTTTTCATGTCCCAAGTCGTTAGTAACTTTTTCAACTGAAACGCCATTCTCCAATAAAAGCGGCTTATTCTCCCTGGCAAACCCAAAACCCCAACAATTTTATTAGTGTACCTCTTGATTAACAAAAAATCATATTGAGAGACCGCCGCTTGAGTTCTAGTAATTCCTTTTAATGTGTTAAGATAAAGACCACAAATTCACCCACTTACTCAGTGGGTCGATATGAGATATGATTTATCTGTAAGAGGTCAAATGGGTAAAGCAGAAAATATAGCTTGTAAAGAAAACCATCAAGGTGGTCGAAAGTTGCCGAATTTATACTTTTAACGCATCAAGCTCCTAAATCCTTTTAGAAAGATAGTACTATTATCTGAACAATATAAATTTCGTAAATCATATTTAATCCACTATATATTATTACAAATACTAACAAATCAAAGAAATATGTTTCTAAGTCAAGCTCAGAATTCATTCCAATTAACTAATCCGTTTTAAATATTAACTGGCCAACCCGAATCACCAATTTTGCCACCTCTAGGTTAAAAGGTACAAATACAATAATGAAATGAAGATTTTTTCTTTGCAAAGACCTGACCTTGGGATTACCACAGGTGTCAAATCGATATTGCTTGGATATCGAACCTGGCATACATATAAGAGTATCAGCCATATATACTAAAAAATCAAAATATAAAAGAAAAAAATAAGCACAGGGAGGGGAAGGTAAGATTGTGATACCGCAAGATTGATGCTAGGGGCTTGCCACTGCCCACGAAGTCCATTTGGGCCCAGTATAGAATGTCTGGACAGACTTTCTTCAGTTGCGCGTGGAATATTTAGAGATCTATAGCAACAACAAAAACAGAAGTAATAGTTAGTATGAAGATAACGTGTATCGATAAAACTAGTCATATAAAATCAATTTCTATAGACATTTATCATTTATGGTTACAGTAACGAAATCCAATTCTCATGTAATGACTAAAGACCTTATCAATTTCAAAAGACCTTTATATATGTGTCCAATGATATTGATTCGGTCATAAAAAGCAGCAATTTAACCTTCTCACAAGTAACTTTTCTCTATCTGTATAGGTATATACATGTGTGTGTGTGTGTGGAAAGAGAGACCAAGAGGTGAACGAGAAAACAAATTGACAATACACGAGGTGATGCGAAGCACTTACAATCGCCTAGTTTGCTCTTCCATAGAATTAGCAGGTGCGTACATCTGAATCCGAGTATCTTGATATGCATAACCATTAGCATTAACTTGTGGTGCCTGGAATATATTAGATACTGTTACAAAGTTTGTTTCTTTCAGATTAACCTACATAGCTTTCCAGATATATATGAATGAACCTCTATGCAAGAGATCTGGGAGTTATGTGCATCAATAACCATCAATGCATCATACTTTCATCATTTTGCCAAATGATCAGGAAATAGATAAAGATCGAAGAGATTTTTTCCAGGTTCTACTCTTTGCGAGGTGAACTATTACACCCCTCTAACAGCTGTGATATGTTTGGCACATACTCAAAAAGAAATTCATGCAATATAATAGAAGTATGATGAGTTGACGAATGTTTCCAGATATATTCTTCTAAAGAAATTATCAATTCAAACAGATAAAAATATGGTGGCTATAACGTAAAAGTATGATTAACCAATAGATATGACACAACAGGTTTACATAAGAAATATATTGTTCCATCAAAACCAGCTACTTAATATGAAAAACGCCAGAAAAATAAAAGATAATAGTGCAACAGATACCTTATTGATGGTATAACTATTCATCGATGTTTGTGGCCCAACAGAATATTGATTCTGTAAAGATTTTGATGTCTCCAACAATTTTGTTTGCGAGCGATTACTCCACCCATTTGATTGATATGAATGTTTTTTGGCTAACTCGTCAATTTTCTGTCTTACAATTGGCTTCAACACTTCAAGCTCACTTGCGACATTCAATGATTTCTGATATTCCAATATTAGGAAGGAAAAAAAATAATAATAAAAAAAAATAATAATAAAAAAAAAAAAAAAAAAAAAAAAAAAAANCAACAGAATATTGATTCTGTAAAGATTTTGATGGCACCAACAATTTTGTTTGCGAGCGATTACCCCACCCATTTGATTGATTTGAATGTTTTTTGGCTAACTCGTCAATTTTCTGTCTTACAATTGGCTTCAACAATTCAAGCTCACTTGCGACATTCAATGATTTCTGATATTCCAATATTATGAAGAAAAAAAAAATTAAAAAAAAAGAAAAAAAAAAAAAAAAAAAAAAAAAAAAAAAAAAAAAAAAAAAAAAAAAAAAAAAAAAAAAAGCTGATACTGAGCTGGTAATCAAAAAAAGTTATCATTCTCTAGGAGAACAAAAAATAGAAGATGGTACCTTTTTGAGAGAAATCTTATCTCTCTGAGGGGATGCCCTATAATCTCGATGGAATGGTATTGTTTCTGTAGCCAAACTAAAGAAGAGAAACATATTCTGACTTCAGTTACCTTAGTAGACCTTGTACTCATAATACCCATGATTATCACCCTTACTCCAACATCAAAATAACATATCTTCTTACCTCAAAAATCTTAAAAGCATAACATAAAGATCAATCACATTCTTCTCTGCTCGGAAGATGGCCGCCTGCAAAAGCAATTTTATGTCAAGTTTAAAAAAGTTTGTAGAAAATGACCAACCAATGAAACTTTACACCACACAAAATTGAGCCACAAAATAAAACTTTCATGACCTAATATACAAGTTTCCTAAGGGTGCGAAAAGAATGGTAATGTCCCATGACCTATTTTTCTATGAAAAGTGTACACCGCATCATGTATGACGTCAATGACTATAAAAGGAGCTCAGCACATATTTTCTGATGAACCAAAGTGGAAAATTGACTATCTAAACCATAAGTCTGAGGGATATTGCATGTCTTCCTCAAATGCAGCCTTGGTTCTTGGTATTAGTAGTTAGCTGATCAGGTTTTATAAAAGAAAAAATAATAATAAAAAAATAATAATAATAAAAAAAGAATATATGGCAGAATGTAGGACAGATAAAGAAAATAGTTTAGAAACCTCCAAATTATATCATTACAGGTCTAGCATAGCTAAATGCTTTTGATTTATTTTTTTCTTCCTCTTCGATTCATCTAACTATATCTCCTAAGTACACTTAATGGTTATCTCTAAGCTTTTACTAGATATGTCAAAATTACTTATAATGCGGAGTACATTTCAGTATAATAAAATTTTCACGATAAGAATACACATAATCTTAATTTCCATGTGCTTTTTGATGCATGGATTTTATTTGATTATCTCGTATCCCTCATAAGTTAAAACTTAAAACTAGTAGCCACTTCTTCCACAACTCTTTCTTTAACTACTATACAATTGTTAATCATTCTATTATTAAAGTCCCATACTCTATTAGTCCTAACATATTTTAAATCACTCCGTAGATGAGAAATATCAACTTTGACGACGTCTAGTTCAACACTTTTTTTAATTTATCTTTTGTAGATGAAATACATTTATTTCATTATAAAATATATACTTTAACGCTGTTTTAAATTATATTAAGGATTATCATTGTTTTTAATTATCTTTTGTAGTTGAATACGCTGTTTTATTCCATTGTGAACAACCAACAAGCTACCGTGTTGCCCATGGCCATTGGTTCCAATCCCAATTCAAGAAGAGGATAGAAAAAGAAAGACATGCAAGGGGATCTAATCTAAGAACTTGTAGGAAATAATTCACAATATAGCTCATATCCAATGCCAACTAACTTTTTCAAAAATATTTAGCACAACCAAGGGAAGCATTCCAACCAACTGCTTTTCACACTCACATGGACAATAAATACGATCAATTACCCACTTCCCTAACTAAATTCATAGCAAATTCAACTACCGGAGACTGGAGAATCGAGAAATCAAGATAGAATATGATTTTGAAATCTCACTCAACTAAAATAAAAGAACATCTGAATTTATAGCCAGTTAGCACCACAACTGCTACTTCTAAGTATAGGGTTACAGTTTACACAGTTTGGAACATAAACATCTTAAGCACTAAATTAAACTTAAAATCATTGTTGGTGGGCATTTTATGTCTACAACTATATTACTCTGCACCAATTTTCCCATCTCACAAAGGTAGGCACGATATCTTATCTTTCAACCACTCCGTCACGCAGCTAGAATGTGTTCATCCTAACTTATTTTTTACACTAATCCTAATAATTTCTCATTTTCTATGATCCTAAGTAGTAACAGTAACAGATATTTTACACATTTTCATCAACTAAGCAATCACATGTCATGCCACAAACCTTAGATTTTTATAAGCAAAAATCAATATGCAACAACTATCCTAGTTTAGTTTTTTGCGCTTCCAATATACCTACACCGTAACTACCCTAATCAACCATACACATATACAAATAAAATATCTCGGTAAATACACAGAAACTGTACAGCCATGTTAAAAACATAATGCCATATTCTAAAACATAACTACCAGGATCTCCCAATAAACCTAAATTCAAACAGATGACTAACAAGCTGCAACCAAGACACAAATCCACCATTTCAACCAAGTTATCGGAAATTCTTACGCAACATAAATACATTTCAACTCACCTTACCACGCCATGTAAGCACCCAGCTACATCATTCAACCAATCAAAATATCTACACCAACTTTTTTACAGTCAAGTTATATAATCTAGTTGAGCTTAAACCTCACGGCTCACACTGTATCGACTCGACTTGTCACAAAGTTATAGCCCATTGGCCACAGCATCAGTGATTATAGACAGAGCTGTACTTTAAAGCTATCCCATCAACATTGAATATTGTGTATCGGTATTATCTTGATGTGGCAACACCTTTGGACGACTTTGGTGTTACAGCACCTCGTGCTTCTCTAAGGCGACACCAGGACACCACTAGCATACTTAACTACGTTACTTCATTTCCTAAAAAATTATTAACCCTCACATGCCACAACCGTACACATACCACGTCAATCTACTCCTACACTACAATTCAATTAAATCGCCAAAATATTCATTCATAAATATAAAACCGCAAAATTCGGCTTCTTAAACTACAACATTCACACCGAAAACGTCTCGTTCTAACTCTTACTCAACATACAAAACCTAATAACACGTCAATCTACTTGTTCGCCACAATTCAGTTAAATTCACCAATATATTCATTCACGAATATAAAACCGCAAACTTCGCATCGATCATGCCTTATTCTAACTCTCTAACAGCCTAACTACACAGAATTCACCTAAAACAATCACAAAATCAAAGTTTCAACATAATTGAATAAAAACAGAAACCTGGCGGAGAATATTATCAGCGATCCGGTAATAATAGCGAAGCGAGATGCGATTATCGACAGCTATCTTCTGTGCACTTGCAGCTACATTAATTGTTCCGTTGGATGGTGATGATGATGATTTCATTGTGTTAGTGTCTCAATTTTAAGTTCTAATTGGATCAAAATTGTAGTGAAATTAGGGTTTCGAATTTGGGGATGTTTTTGAGGTTTATGATGATGATGATGATGTAAAATGAGTCAATGGGGGAAAGGAAAGGGTGCGATGTCAACTAGTGATTTGGTGTGATGCTAAGAGCACCGGGTGCAGGGTTGAAGTGTCTCACGTCACTTTAACAAACCTCCGCAACAACTAACCTCAATTTACTACCACTTACAACTTTATTTTTTTTATTCAAATTTCTAAATAAACTAAATTCATTTCTTAAAAATAAAAATACATTACATTCAAATAATATAAATAATATTTTTTATAAAAAAAATAAAAATAAAAAGTTACAAAACACAAAAACTAAACTGAATATAAGTAGGCCTTACTAACCCATAACCAAATGACTAGCCAAAAAAAATCCTCATCTTCTTCTTCTTCGTACACACACCACACATATACTTAAACCCAAAAATTGATTATAGATCGGAAAAAAATAAAAAGAAATTGCCTTGGCCCACAAACCGGTAATAATGTCAGGAAACAAGCTCGTCGTGCAGACGAGGAGGTGTTGAGTGGCGAGAAAAGTTGAGGGGGGTCGGTGTGGTGGCGAGTAAGACACGCTGGACTGGCGAAGGGTTCGGCGAGCTGCACCCAGTGCTCTAAGTTAAGAGTCTACTTCATTTATGTTACTTCTTACATTTTTGTGTATTTAGTTATATCGTTGCACAGTAACGGAACAGGAGCACATAATTATGATTGTGATATTTTAGTTACGTGTTTTGTATAACAGTTATTCATATAATATAAAAAATCGAAATGTAACTGAAATATAAAACTTGACTTTCAATTGATCTTCCGTTAGATCAGCACACACACATCATCATATGAATCATAATCATAATCATAATCCACATCCCACTCTGTATTTACTTAAAACGTTAACGAACCGACAAGTAACTAATTGTGTACATTGAAAGGGATGACCAAAATGAATAAAAGTATTAAACTTTTATTTAATTTAAAGTGAAATGTTTTAATTTAAATGGTTTATGTAAATATGAAAACTCATTAAAACATTTCCTATATAATGACAAGTTTCCTTAATTAGTTTTAAGTTTTCAAGATTCTTGAATTTTCAAGAAATATGATACACCCATTATATGTACTATATAGATAGTATCTGCGTAAAGTGGTCGCAGCTATTAGTGTATAGTAGTTATTCGATTCTTTTGGGATTTAGTAATGGGTGACAGTTTTCGGAGATTGTCAAATATTTTCTGGTGGTTTAAGAAATTTGAAAAGTAGTCGCGTAAGAGATGAAAAATTGTGATATTTCACATTGTTAATGGGTTGTGAGGAAGTAAGAAGTTTTTATATTATTTGTGGCATTGTGATTAAGATGATAATGGAGGACAAATTATATTAGAAGAATTGTTTTTACCCTTAGATGTTGTTTGGTTATAGTAATTTAAAGTTTCTTGACATGTGTGTCTGGTTGCCTCATCTTAGAAATCAAAATGTCATAAAATAACTAAAGTATAACAATTTTGAATTCTTTCAAAAAATGAGAAACTTTAATTCCTATGTCTACTCATCATTTATAATAGAAAATTATTGTAATTAACGAGGCCTATGACTATATAATTAGAGAACTTTCAAGAATCAGATAACATTATAGAAAAAGAAATAAAAATCAATAAAGAAACGGATCTTTAGTATGTTTATTTCATAACTTTCGTGCTCTATTTATAGTACAAAGTAGGGCTGAGCATTATAAAACGTGGACCGGACCGAGAAACCGGGCCGACCGGATCGAACTGACCAGACCGGACCAAATGTATTTCGGTCCGGTACTCGATCCGCTTTTCGGACCGTGCACAGCCCTACTACAAAGTCATAAAGGGTACAAGTGACTCAATGCATTCATACGGGAAATAAATGAAATGAACTAGCTCTTATGTATTCATCCACTGATAATGTGCTCATGTACTAATATTCATAACACTTCCCCTTTGATGACACTTAGTCAATGCAGAGTTCAACTTTGAATACTGGCTTATTAAAAACATTGCTGAAGAAAGCCCAGTGTGAAAAAAAAAAAAAAAAAAAAAAAAAAAAAAAAAAAAAAAAAAAAAAAAAAAAAAAAAAAAAAAAAAAAAAAAAAAAAAAAAAAA
>LBNU01028793.1:109287-120821 GCA_014162995.1 Artemisia annua | reverse complement strand
TTAATTCATTAAGTAGTTTTGTTTTATTGTAATAGTAAGCTTTAATTCATCATGATTGATGGCCGGTAGTTTGTGAGTACGCAAAATCAAATGCCCGCCTTAAAATTGCTTTCCAATCAATTAAAGTTTATATGTTTGATGTCTTTGGTGAATTTATATTAGTGCATTGATTACCTCTGTGTCTAGCTGAGTACTGCTTGGGCCGCCATACCCCTTCCTCGCCTATTTAATCCGATGTCTTTGGATAAGTAGGATATTCATAAGTAATCATTAAGGGTTTACTCGCCGATATAAGGAAACCAACAAGTACGGGCTTAATTATATACACTTCATATAAAACTAGCAATAAAACAAGTGACAAGCTGCTTAATTATCAGGACAGGTCTTCTTATTGTCTCTATTATATATTTGTGTACGTGTATGATATTCGCTGATTTGTTCTCATTAGTATTTACTGTTTAATTATATAACTAAACTGTGCCAGTCTCTCAGGCTGAACTCATTTCGTTAGATTAGACTGTAAAGCTAACTTAGATATTAAAATACTGATTAGGATAACTAGATAATACGTTCCACTCTTAGTGATCGACACTCTGCTTACCATTATATATAAACTGACCGGGTACACTGCTCGTTAAGTGTGTGTGTTATTGATAAGTCGGCTAAATATAAATGTAAAACTTGAATAGGCATTAACACTGCTAAACCGGAACGACACATCACGCGCATCAAGTTTTTGGCGCCGCTGCCGGGGAGTGAATTTTTATTATCTGTTAAATTTATTAGTATTTTAATTAGGTTTTTCTTTTTATTAGGTTTTTAGACACTAACCCCTAACTTGTTGTATAACAGATAGATTGCATTCATTGTATAATTTGCATATTTACTGTTTTCGTGTGTTTTTATTTTCTGTAATTTTATTTTTATTTTTATTTTTATTTATTTTTCTTTCTTGTACTAACTGCTGTCGTTGTATTGTGCTGATACAAACAATACGGCGCATCTGTTTCTCGGATGCGGCGTATTGCGTTTTAATTTTATAAAATACAACGCGTTTAATAATTCGAGTACGACATATATTTCCCCAAGATACGGCGTATTCTGTTTTTAATAAAGAATTTTTCGAAACCCTAACGCCATGCGACGCATCTGTTTTAACAGATACGACGTATTTAATAATTAAATTAAAAACAGTTTTCGAATTATTAAACAGAAGCGACGCATCGATTTTTATCGATACGGCGCATCTATTTAATCAAAAATCTTGTATTTCAAAACGTAACGAAAATACGGTGCATTAGCTTCTGCTAATACGGCGCATTTTATTTTTATAAATATAATTGATTTTTGATATCTGACAGGTATGGCGCATTCTAATTCAAAAGCGGCGTATCTATTTTCTAAAATAAAAGTTTGATTTAATTTTAACGTAATAAGATACGGCGTATCCTTTTCAAGGATACGGCGCATCGTCTGCAGATATCAGCAACTTTTATTTTTCGTATTCCGTTTTCGTTGTTAATTCTCTGACATAATACTTTCTTGAACATACCCTACTGATGCTTTTGTGATGATTTCAGGTAGTGCATGACCAGAAGTTCAACTAAGAACTTAATTACACCTTTCGAAGATCCTGAACGAGCTCTTCACTCATTAAGAAAGCTTTTCAGCACAAGAAGCTTTGAAGTTTCAAGTTCATTCGAACTTGAATATTTTTCTGAACAAGAGTAGGAAGAAGAAACAGAAACAATGACGGAAAACACTACCATGGAGGAATACATGAACAAAACCCAACCTGACTACAGTTCAGGAGTTGCTAGACCAAAGTTTGATGACAAGTCAAAGTTTTAATTGAAGGGTCAGTTTCTCAAGGAGCTAAGAGAAAATGCTTTCAAAGGGACAAATAATGAAGATGCTAATGAACATATTGACAAAGTCCTCGAGATAGCAGATTTGTTTACTACAGAAGAAGTCTCTGATGACCAACTTATGCTTCGAATCTTCCCACTTTCACTTAAAGGAGCTGCTAATAAGTGGCTAAAGAATGAACCTGCTAATTCAATCACAACATGGGAAGATCTGAAGAGCAAATTCCTGAAAAGATACTGTCCACCTGCTAAGACTGCTAAAAAGATGGAGGCCATCAACAGTTACAAGCAAGAGCCCGATGAAACTCTCTACCAGGCTTGGGAGCGCTTTAAAGATTTACTGGCAAGATGTCCTCAACATTATCTAACCAAAATGCAGGAAATAATACTATTTTATCAAGGATTGGACGTACCCACTAGACAAATCTTGGATGCTAAGGGAGCTGTGTCACAAATGAGTGCAGCTAATGCTAGAAAAGCCATCCAAGAAGCTGTTGATCATTCTCAAAAATGGCACGATGGGACCTCTACTAGAACTAAGAGCAGCACTAATTTTGACGGGTATGCTGCTAAAAGACATGAAGAAAACACTGCTATGATCAAAGAAATCCGTGCCTCAACGGATACTATGACAAGAAACCAAGGAGCTTCGATCAAAGCATTGGAACAACAAATAGGTCAAATGAGTAAGGTGCTTCAAGAAAGGGGATATGGAAGTCCACCTAGCTCAACTGAAACTAATCCAAGAGATCATGTCAAGGCCATAACCACTACTGAAGAAGTCATGCCTAACATACCTTTTCCTGAAAGATTGAAGAATGGTGATGTTTTGAAGCCCCAATATTTCTTTAACTCTTCAATCAGCGTTAGAAGACTACTCAAGGAGAAGTCAAGGATTGAAGAAGAGATCAAGGCTACAATGAAAGAAGAGAACCCTGCAACTGATCTACATGCCTTACCTCATAAAGAAAAGGATCCAGGGAGTTTTACTTTACCTTGTTCAATAAATAATATGTCTTTCAATAATGCATTAGCTGACTTAGGAGCTAGTGTTAGTGTTATGCCTTTTAAGACATTCACTACACTAGGCTTAGGAAATTTAACACCAACTAAGCTGCTTATTGAATTGGCTGATCAAACGGTGAAACGACCTAAGGGGATTGCTGAAAATGTGCTTGTTAGGATTGAGAAGTTTGTGTTCCCCGTAGACTTTATAATACTAGATATGCCCGAAGATGTTAAGATTCCTTTAATCCTCGGAAGACCTTTCTTGTCTACTGCCCATGCTAAAATTAATGTATTTAAAAGAAAAATATCATTAAAGAGATAACAAACTAGTCTATAAATGAGAAAATCCAGTTAGAAGCATAATTAGAGGAGTTTATATGCTAGGATTAAGAGATAATATAGACCTCGACCTAGAAGCTAAGTTTATGGGAGAAATCTTAGTGCGAAACGAATCACTTGAATGCTATGATGGAGATTATATTGAGTTAAACGATCTTAAAACCCCATTAGTGTTTGATGATAGATTTATGGAAGATGATGAACCCAATAAAACTGAAATTATGGATAACCCTAGTGTAAATGTTATAAATACTAGAGATGATAATGAATTTGAGGGATATCCTAGTTTTTGTGACTATGGTAGAAGGATCCATGTTGATTGCGCTTATAATTTACAATTTCCTTTCATGATAGGGTACAAACAAGTTTGCGCCAATTTCTTTCCTATTTTGCCAATAAACGTAATGTCAAAAACCTTTTATAATTCTATCATGAAAAAGAAGGTTGAATATAGAGGAAATAATGTGGTTGGAGCTTTTATGAAAGTGGTTATTTTTGTTGGAAAATTTGTTATTGTCACTGACTTTGCAGTTGTTGAAAACATGGATGCCTATCGTGATAAGAGATGGGTGATGTGATTGTTGGCAAACCATTTTGTAAAGAGATCACTATTAATGCCAAAAGATTTGAAGGAAGAATCACCTTTCAAAGCGGAAGAGATATCATCACTTTCGTGATGCCTCGCACTCACCCAAGTTTTAAACATGCCACTAACAAATATTGCTATAAATTCTCACCATTTGTTTATGTAGATGACAAGGACAAACATAATGGGATCTTTTACCCATACCAAAGATGAAAGGATTCTACAAAGGAGTGCTGAAATTGGGACCCGAATATATACGAGATGAGCTAATAAGCAAATACATCATGAAGTGGCACTTGGGAATCGATGATGGAAAATAGGAGCTGAACGTGAGTCTAACTTGAAGACTCTGGAATAAAGACAAGTGCTGACCGGGAGACAACCCGGAACTTTTCAATTTTCTGTTTTGTGTCGAGTCTGTCAGACCTGCAGAAGATGCGGCGCATCTCCACCATGGAATGCGGCGTATCATCTGCACTGGTCATATCTTATTTTATTTTTCTGCATTTTTATTTTTCAACTTTAAAACATTCTGTCAGTTTATTTAATGCGGCGCATCCCTGTTTAAGGATACGACGCATCTTTTATTCTGATTCGTATTAATTCCAGGCTCGATACGGCGCATCTTCTTCCATAGGATGTGGCGTATCGACTGACCTGATGATTTACAATTTTAATTTTTAGGTTTTATTCTTACTAACTACTAATGTATTATGCAAGTTTGAACCTTCTTAACTCAGGTGTGTTAAAGTCTAGGTGGTATTATAGATTCCTGCACTTTTTGTGGAAACATTATTCATGAAGCTTAAACGTTCTAATCCACAAGAAAGTTGATCTTTGCTTGTAAACGCATAATGGAGGATCATTCCGAACAAATATCAGGGAAGTTTTTCTGTTCTAATTCTTTTATTTTCCAGTTTTTAAACCTTTAAAACAAACAACGAGGACGTTGTTTAACTTAAGTGGGGGGATGGAGAATTAGAACACTTACTTACTGATGAGACGAAAAGTGTTACGCTTTTAGGGGGTCATTTAAGCCCTAATTCGTATAAATGTGATCAAATATTGCCCTAAATCGTTCCTTTTGTCATTTTAGGTACTTTTGAGAGGAATTCTGGAAAACATGCATATTCGGACGTTTTTGGAGCATAAAAGTGAAGAAAACGACAAAGTATCAAAAGATGAAGATTTACAACCTGACGGCGTCAGAAGTCACAAGGTGACGCCGTCAGAAAGCCTTGACAAAAGAGTGGAATCCAATTTTCAAACGACGGGCCAAAAAGATTTTGGGATTTAACACCTGACGCCGTCAGGTGTTAGAAAATGTAGGCCGTCAGGAGTTAATTTAAAGAGTGACGGCCCAGAAGGCAATAAAGGGTGACGGCGTCAGAAGTGGATCTAGGCAATCCGAGAAACCTAATGGCGGCGAGCTGACGACGTCAGACCCTATAACCTGACGCCGTCAGAGTGTAAAATCTATATATAGTTTTCTAATTTTCATTCATAGTGGGGAACTTTGTGGAGAACTTTTAGGGCAAACCCTAAAGACGAATTTTCTGTGACTTTTAGGGTTTCCAACCCTTGGAACCCTAGTGCTTAATTAAAGATAAGTCTTCACTTTAATTCAATCAATATGTCTATGTGTTGGTTGTCTATCTATCTTGCTTATCTTTCAATTAACATGAGTAGCTAAATTCTCTAGTGTTTGCTTAGATCTAATGAAACCTAACTATTAATTATTGGTTGATTGGTGTGTGTTGTTGTTTGTTGGGATGACTGTTTCATCGATGTTAGGCTCAAGAAAACTGGCCAACCTCCTTTATGGTAACGTGCTTGAACGTCTTGGGAAACATGTAGCCAAGGCATACTAGGCTATTAAGGTAGTATTTAACGCATGAGCCACTGTTTACAACCCCTATGGTTGTGCCGTGCATGGCATAGGGCGAGATAAGAGCTCATAGAATTGGAGAGATATGTATGCCACTCCATGAGTTATTAGGAATACACCCTTCATCCACACAAGTAACACACATATCAATTAACCGGTAAAAGATAGTTAGGGAGTAATGAAATCTAAGTAAACACAATTTTCTCCATATTGTTTTCACAACCACAATAGTGTTTAGATATTTATTTATTTTAATTTGCATAAGTAGTAAACTTGGTTAGTTGACTAGCAACTAATTCCGCCCTTCCTCTAAAACCGAGATTTTACTTGCTTTCTAAAAAAATATAAAAATATAAAAAGAATCTTCCTTCCACCTTTAGACCTATTAGATTAGCTTTTCTATCCTAACGAACACTATTCCCTGTGAGAGAACGATCAATCCCCCGTACTTACCACTATCCTATACTACATCGGTCAGGTACACTGCCTGGTGGGGTTGTAAGCCTCTTGAGATCCCTCGAGAGGTAAAACCTGTTGTAAGGTCACAAAACCACGCATCACTTACTAGTCCAAACTTTTTCAAAATATGCTTAAAATGCACTTAATATATCAAAATTTAAAAATTTTTAGCATGTTTTTGTTTAAGTCTAAATTACATAGCCGCACACATAACATTCTTTTTGCCTATAATCAAAAACTTTAGTGTGCTGGTGACTTGTAAACATTAGAACTTGTCTTGTATACTATTCGAGACCACCATAATGAGTATTATCAATATAATTGGAGTGACTTGTCTAACTTGGTAAAATTCTAGGATTACACCCAAAAAGCCTTTATATGTTATGTGATATTAACTAACTACACTGGTTAGTTAACCCCCGTATAAACCCTTTTGTTACTCTCATTTTTAGAGTAAGATACCCCTAGAAAAACCCTCAGAGCCATTCCTTTCGTTTCTTACACCTTTGTTAAAATGTTTCGTTACACCCTTACACCTTAGCCTACCATATAGATTGAAATCCGTGGTTAGTTACTTTAGGCAAAGTGTGTTTTCTTACATTACCTGTGTTCGCGTGCGTAATTCATTATCTTTGGTTAGGTCGGGAAATTGCACAATGCAATTGGAGTGAAAGTAGATATTGTATATTTTCAGTTTATTTTTCGTGTGTTTACTACTTTCACTATTATAGTTATTTCTGAAAGTTATGAAAAGTATGGAAATATTATCCGGAAAATCGTGATAGAAAAAGTTGTGAAATTTTACACAGTTAAAAAAATCGAAAAAATAGAAATGAAAAAGAAAGAAGAAAAATTTGGAAGTTTGTTTTAACCAACTTATGTAAAGTTTTGTAAAGTGGGAGATATCACCACTATTTGTTGTTGTAAATTATATTTATGATTGAATGGGAGTTGGCCGTTACGGGAACGCCAACTAAGGTTATTCTTTGTTTAAGATTTTATTGAGTATAATTCGTGTCTATCTAAAGCGTGAGTTACATGAGTCAAAAGCGTGAGTTATTCAATGATATGAGTCTTATTCATGGGATGGTTGGGAAAGTAATTAACCACACTTAGGATTTTAATCTATTTGTTTTGTTCATTTTTATTTTACACCAATTTATATCCCAAATATTATCCATACCCTATATCATTCTTCATCCGAACCTTTGATTTATTGAGATTAGGGATTTGAGCAATCTTAAGTATCGTAGTCGTGGATTCAGCTATGTATTTATGATTTTGTCGCCCTTTTTGATATAATATTATTGGTGAAGATTACTTGGTCCTATCTTTAGCCTATTCGAGTTAAGGAATTAAGCAATTGCGAGTATCGTGGTCGTGGATTCAATCATGTATTCATGATTTTGTCCCCTTTTCTGGAATATGAGATCGATAGAGATTAAAAAGGATGATTAACCCTTAACCAACTAACCCATTTTACCGCTTTAGACTTGTTACTCCTTGTCTTTAGTGGGGGAGATGCGTATACTTGTCAAGCTTATGATAGAATATTCGTCACAACTAGCAACTAAACGATTTAGAATTGTTTTATATTGAAAAATTATTTTGTTTCTACTTCGTTAAGTGGTTGGTTGTGTGATTATGATAAAACAAATACGTGCTTAACTATTAAAAACAAATCCTAATACCTTTTAGGATACATTTTCATAAGATTAAATCTAAGGTTTACTTGGGGACAAGTGAAGTTCAAGTGGGGGGATATTTGATGAACTCAAATAAGTACATTTTATTATCATCATTTATCCTATTTATTTAACTTGTTTTACTCTATTATGTATGAGAATCGGTGCTTTAATGTTTACTTTAGTGATTCTCAGGTAAAAAAAGGTAAAAGGTGAAACTTGGCGATTTTGGACTAATTACGGAGCAAAATGAGCAAGATGTCAAAAGTCTACTGAAACCCAGAAGATGCGCCGTATCCAACTTAACAGATACGCCGCAATATCATACTTAGATGAATTCGAAGACCATTGCCTGACTTTGAAGAATGCGCCGCATGAAATTCTACTATGCGCCGCATATGAAACTTTGGTCAAAGAAGAAGATCAAACTCGTTCTACTCCAGATACGCCGCATCACACAATTGACATACGGCGTATCACTATCAAGACTTCACCAGAAACAATCCAAGACAACTGAAGGACATGCGCCGCATAAAGATTCAATTTACGCCGCATCTAATGGCGGTGTACGAATATTCTAGAATATAATAAGCTTGGACCCCACGCGAAGTTAAGTCAATGCTCCGCATCTAATCATTACATGCGCTGCATCGAACCCTCAGACAGAAACTATAAATACCCTAAGACCTAGACGAATTTTGTGTGCACCATAACCCTAAGGAGGCGAATTCAGACGAACAAGCAACACAAGACACACCCCAAATGAAGATCTTAGAGTTGTAAGAAGGTCCTGCATGTATTTAATTCATTAAGTAGTTTTGTTTTATTGTAATAGTAAGCTTTAATTCATCAGGATTGATGGCCGGTAGTTTGTGAGTACGCAAAATCAAATGCCCGCCTTAAAATTGCTTTCCCATCAATTAAAGTTTATATGTTTGATGTCTTTGGTGAATTTATATTAGTGCATTGATTACCTCTGTGTCTAGCTGAGCACTGCTTGGGCCGCCATACCCCTTCCTCGCCTATTTAATCTGATGTCTTTGGATAAGTAGGATATTCATAAGTAATCATTAAGGGTTTACTCGCCGATATAAGGAAACCAACGAGTACGGGCTTAATTATATACACTTCATATAAAACTAGCAATAAAACAAGTGACAAGCTGCTTAATTATTAGGACAGGTCTTCTTATTGTCTCTATTATCTATTTGTGTATGTGTATGCTATTCGCTGACTTGTTCTCATTAGTATTTACTGTTTAATTATATAATCAAACTGTGCCAGTCTCTCAGGCTGAACCCATTTCGTTAGATTAGACTGTAAAGCTAACTTAGATATTAAAATACTGATTAGGATAAATAGATAATATGTTCCACTCTTAAAACCTTGTTCATATCTGTTAGGCAAAGTATTAATAAAACTAAAAGTGCTACGTGATGATCATGCGGCTACGTGATGATGATAGATAATAAACAATGTATTAATAAAAGTGCTAGCAAATTTTAGCATAATGAACATGTAAAAGCTAAACGAATGCAAATAAAAATAAAATATTAACTTACTTCCATTGTTTATTGATCTGTGGATATTTCAGTGAATTAAAGATTAGGGTTTAGAGTGTTTGGTTTGATGGCTAGTTCTTTTTCTTTTTTTTTTTCTTTTTTTTTTTTTTTTTTAATGATACGTAGGATTTGATTAATATTTTGATAAGAAGTAAAAAAATTACATATTTTTATAATTATTGGATCTTTGGTTCCGGAACCGGGAACCGAGAACCGGTGGAACCGATCCGAACCGACCCAAGAACCGAAAAATCTAAAAATCAAGAACTGGAACTGGAACCATTGGTTCTGGTTCCGGTTCGGTTCTTCATGGTTCTGGTCCGGTTCCGGTTCTTTGGTTCTTTTGCTCATCCCTATCTTTTATGCACATACCAATTATTTCTCATATTGCCATACTTATATAATTTCAAAAATACGTCATTAGATCTACAACACAAAACCATGTCTCCTCAATATCATTTCAAAGTCTTTGCGAAAATACATGTGCCATCAACTATGCCTTATATTATATAATTCTAATATTCTCATTTCGCTTTTGCACAAAGACAAGTTCATATTAAAACTTTAACTTTTAGTGTTTGAGGATATTAAAACACAAAATTTGTGTTTGTTGAAGTTGGAAATGAGTAATAAACTAGTGTTTATGAATCAAATTAAACCAACCAAGAAACACGTTTTTCTTTTTTTTAAACAAATTGTACTTCGCTGTTTTTGTAGAAACGCAAATTTAACAAAAACCAAACTTAAAAACACATCTATGTCATCTTTGGAGCTCTTGATACCCATTTTAGTTTAGGTCTACATGTTGCTATCATCACACACAAAGATTTGTTAGAGTTTTAAATGATAGCTGGGTAGAGATAAGTGGTAGCAAGGTAGCAAATAGAAATAAGAAAGAAAAACACACTCTATTGATGAAACAAATTAACCAAGCCACACCCTCACCACAACCGGTGAGGGGTTTATATAGTGTTTGTCCAACGAGGTAGCAAGCCTACCTTGTTGGGCTTGTCTCTTGGGCCTCTAACGGGCTCTCACTATTACACATAATTATTACACATTAAAACATATTACAAGACCATTAATAAACGCTTGAATGATTCCTGACACGACGAGCGATAATTGCATCGTAAGTGCAACTCTTTGAACCTTATGGGACTGATGACACGAAAAGTGTACCCGTTTTAAGGGGTCATTTAAGCCCTAATTCGAGTAAATGTGATCAAATATTGCCCTAAATCGTTCCTTTTGTCATTTTAGGTACTTTTGAGAAGAATTCTGGAAAACATGCTAATTTGGACGTTTTTGGAGCATAAAAGTGAAGAAAACGAAAAAGTCTCAAAAGAAGCTGGAAAACCTTCCTGAAGGCGTCAGAGTCACAAGGTGACGCCGTCAGCCAACGTTGACAAAGGAGTAAAATCAGATTACACTAGACGCCCTATGAAGAAAACAAGATGTTTACACCTGACGGCGTTAGGTGTTAGAGGAAGTAGGCCGTCAGGTGTAATGCTAAAGAGTGACGGCCCAGAGCACATATACAAGTGACGGCGTCAGAAGTAGATCTAGGCCATCCGAGAACCCTAATGGCGGCGAGCTGACGGCGTTAGAACCCATAACCTGACGCCGTCAGAATGTAAAATCTATATATACTTTTCTATTTTTCATTCATTAGTGTGGAACTTTTGGTGCAAGTTTGGGAAAAACCCTAAAGACGAATTTGGCTGTATTTTCAAGGGTTTTTCACCCTTGAATCCTTCATGTTCAATTAAAGATAAGTCCTCACTTAAATTAATCATTATGTCTATGTGTTGGTTAATTACATCTTATGCTTGTCTTTCAATTAACATGCTAGGCTAGATTTTTCTTGTGTTTGCTTATATCTAATGAAACCTAACTATTAATTATTGGTTGATTGGTGTGTTATTACTTGTCTTGGATGAATGTTTCATCAATGTTAGGCTTAAGAAAACTGGCTAAACTCCTATATGGTAACATGCTTGAACGTCTTAAGAAACATGTAACTAATGCGTACTAGGTTATTAAGGTAGTATTTAACGCATGAGCCACTGTTTACAATCCCTATGATTGGGTGCTTTACGCATCATTGTAGGAGGAGATAAGAGCTCATAGAATTGGGGA
>LBNU01028793.1:57724-74355 GCA_014162995.1 Artemisia annua | reverse complement strand
GCGGATTGTGAAGTGCTAAGTAGCCTACATATGTGAGAATATCCTGCTGATTTCTTGCATGTTACCCCCGAACGGAGCTTCCGCATTGAGTATAACCGTTATAATTTAACTACTCAGATTTACTTGGTGTGGTTTACTATGTCATCTACAAATTCCGCTGCGTACTCAAAATGTCAAAAGTTAGAAGACTTGTTTACTACATCAAAGTTTCGAATCTGCTGAAGACGGTTGTCAGTTTGGGGGGAAGCCGATTCAGAAACTTCGCGAAAAAGAAGTGTACGAAGAAGCCGCTAAAGACATGCAGCATGAATTGGGGGGAAGTTAATCCATTTCATGCATATTACATCATTTCCTACAAGTGAAGATAAAGTTCTCAAGCCGAGGTACAAGATGAAGACAAAGAACGTCAACTGCAGTAATCCTCAGCGCTTGAGGAGCCAATGAAGACCTTTCTTTATTTGTATTTTTTATTTGTAGGAAATGTTGTAAGTAATCCCTTATGTCGCCCCATTGGGGGAAGATTGTTAGGACCTGAGTTTATGGTCCTAATACGTAAATGGAACGACATTTACGGGATTACATTATCTATCTTGTTTAGCCAAAACACACGGACTAGTTATGTAATATTGTCATAGTTGTGAGTGTGTTAGGCTTTATATACCCCTCCATACTTCCATGGAGGGGTGAGACTTTGTGTTATTTCCTTTCACTTTTCCTTATCAATAAAACACCTAGTATTTCCCTTCTCTCTCTAACTTTCTCTCACTAACAATGGAGATCTTGTTCTTCCATAATACTCAACCTCCCGAACCACAAATCAACATAAAACTATGATCCAACATCATGGCTGTTAATTTTAGAAGTAACCTCATCATCAGACGCTTCAAAATACAAGTTTTTAAAGTAGTATTTGGATAAGTTTATTGGTTCATGAGCAATAAACACATCTAACACCCCATAAGATGAAGCGATATCATACATTTTTTTCATCTCATAATCAGTTTCAACAATTGTCAACCCTCTTTCAAGACTCATTTTACGAATACAATAAAACAAACCCCATATGTTGCATTCTAGTTTGAAGTTCAACAAGTCACAAAAATCATTGAACGGCATCCTTTTTGACCGAGATACTTTAAGTGGTAGGATTTTTTCACATAAATACCTTAAAGTAGGGGCTTCATAGAAACCACCATTATGGAATACGTCAAACGTCATATAATCTTCATCTTTTTCTTCTTTCCTGTATACAGTGACATAATTTTAAACCCATACATTATTAAAACAAGAGATAAAATTTGTGTAGCAATACTTACATTTCAGAGAAATCAGGAGTCCAACACTATTCAGGGTTGGGTGAATAGCTTGATGAAACTGAGTGGTGGTGATCCATCCTCAATCAAAAAGTTTGGTAGTGTTACCCCTAAAGTATAAAAAAAATTGTTTACTATTCTTATATATAGACCACTAAAGTATAAAAAGAGGTTAGAATAAACTATTGTTTTTAGTAAAGACACATTGCATGTCAACTACAAAAAGTACGTATGTCATTGCATGCCAACTAAGAAATACACTTTATTTGTATTTGGGCAACGTTAGTATGTATATAATGGGCAACTTCGGAAAGTTGCGTACGCAACTTCGTAAATTATAGAGCAACTTATTATTATAATGTGTCATGTCAAACTTCGGTATGTGTGATGTCATTTGGTGTCAACTTTTATTAACTTTAGTTAAGTTTAAACCATATGAGAGTTAATGTAATTTGTCATTGTGATTTGTGATTTGAAGGGACTAAGCACACATTGTGTTAATTATATACAATTTGGTTTGTCTAAACAATACACATAAGTGGCAACATCTTGCAAATAGAATATGGCTAACATAAATATATACGAGTAGTAGCGTCAACATTTGTGATTAAAATAAAAAAGAGCCATCTTCTCACGATATGCCAAGGCGGCGTCAACAGGGTCATCGAGATGCAATGGTATACCATGTGCCAAATGATATAAAAATATACACACAAAAACACCACAATCACCAAAGATCCCCCCTGCTTAGGAACGTTCTCCGCTAGCTTAAAGGTAATCTTATAGTCACCTTGATGTATGCCTTTCTTCTCGAACACTTTACCTTCCTCTAACACGACTGGTAGTTGAGCCTGTTAGAATAACTAACTTAGAATAAATAGATAAATAATGGCTAACATAAGTTTAAAAAAAATGTGATGTGTGCAAATAAGTCCAACTGTTAACAGTAACTGACAGTGGAGTTGCGATTGTAACAAGATTCTATAGTTGTGGTTACTAGCTGTCTAAACAACAACTTTGATCTATCAAAAATTCATGTTCAAACATTAACATTGATCCAAATATAGCATTAAATAGCCATGCTTACATTGATCCAAATATATCATTCAACAGCAATTGATCCAAATATAGTCTAAAAAGAGTATATTGTTGGTTAACCATTAATGTGTTTGTTTAAGGTTGCAAATAGAAAATAACAACACCACCACTTGCATTCATCCAAAGTTAATCTTAAAAGATTAACATTTATCCAAAATATAGCATCAACTGCTTCCTTCTTTAGGAGTTATTATTGTTGGGTTAAAATGGTAGTATGCAAATGGTTTAGGGTTGTTACCAACTAGTATTCATGTCCTTTTTCATGCCATCCAAAACAAAGATAGTTAAAGAAAACATAAACATTGGCTTCATTAATAGTAGACTTAAAGGGTGCACAAAAGATAACTTCATTAAACCGTACCCTTAATGGGCACGTCCAAGGATACACCTTAACCTAACTTAAAAGACCATAAACCACGACACAAAAGACAACATGACCAAACATAAACACCTAAAACAGAAATGCTTAACATGACAGAATGCAAGACATAGAGCACAAAAGGACACCATCACAACAGACATCCAAGCACTACTTTAAACTTACCACATGAACTGTAATTATAGTGAAGAATATCAAGCCATACATTCCTAGTCTCGTACCCAAGTGTTTGTTCATGATCTTTGTTTTAGGTGCTTCTTTTATTGTGTGGTAAGAACTCACAATGGTGTATAAGTCTCTTTTTCTTTTACTCATGGTATGTCCTTTCTTCTTCAGTAGTGTGGTTGCTAGTTATATTTACAGTAGTCCTTGATAAGAATGATTGCCCCATTCTCATTTTTTTCACTTCTCATTCTATTTCTTGTTGGTAGGCTCTCGTTCGTTTGGAAGATAAAGGTTTCAGTTGTCCATCAACTGTGAAGAAGTGCCTCATTTGAAGATGAAGACTAAGACTGACAAGAACTACTGCTTGAAGATGGTCATAAAGTGTAACAAGGTTAATATATGGATAAAACTTTGAATTCGTGTTTATCTGGAAATGTGCATTGTTTGTTGCTTCCAAGTGTCTGATTATCAAATTCTAAACAATGCTTATTTAAAATGGTGTTTAGGCTAGAGATGTGCATTCCGAGTGCACTAAATTTCGAGTTCATCGATCTTTAATTAATTTAATTATTAAGTTTTTCATTGTTTATCTTATTTCCTATTTAACTTTTCGCTAATTAATCAAGTCTGTTCTTTCTTGAAGATTACACTAGGTAGATTTAATTTGCTAATTGATTAGCCTTCTAAGAGTCTGGTTAATCATGTGAATCTTGTTATGCTCTGTCGTGATCATGTTCATGTACGTGAAGATGAAAGTTCTTTCTCGAGTCTTTGCCAAGTCAACATCCTGCAACTCCTTTAGTAGCTTGAGGCTCTCTCGCGCTAAACCAATAATAGTCAAATTTTCAAGCTCATTAATAACCTCAACCCTCTGCTTAATACGGTCACAAAGCTCTTGGCACATTGTTTGAGTTTCTTGGACTAGCTTAAAGTCCTTTTCATTATCTTGTTCAAACATGACACGCATCATTTGTTTCAAAGAAGTTGAGTTTGCCATAATAGCAAGGTCCGCTAGGCCAGTCATAGGAGTCATAGCAGTTGGAGAGTAATGAAGGGGCATGATGAAGTGGATAAGTCAGACACAGCTCAGGGTCCTGAAAAAAAATTTCTTTTGTTGTTCAACTGGGCAAAAAGTGATTTGTGAGTGTGATGTTGGTTTTTCTTTAGAGGTGATAGGAAAAGTAAGTGTGGTATGGAAATGTGTGTAAGTGTTTGCTTCCTTATATAGGAAGATTCAAGAATTGGCAACTTTTGAATTTCAAATATGGGCAACTTTTAAATTATAAAAATGGGCAACTTTTGCATAGTAGTTGTCTTGTCAATCTTCAATAAATGCCAAAACTAGTTAATGTGATTTGAAGGGGCTAAGTACTATTAAACTGGTAAAATAAATTGTGGCCACAAATGCTATGCTATAATACACATACCACTTCACAAAGTGCAACTTAACTTAGCAAAACACTAACTTTCAATCCATCTAGTTACAAATCAAACGGAATAAACACGAAACTATTCCAAACCAACACCACTGACATGTAACAACTTAGGTTCCATTTGTTAAAATATTTAAATTTACAAAAATATATACTAATTTGAAGTACTATAGTAGATCTACTAAGGTACTGCATAATCAAAATCATATGCTGTATGACACTAGTAAATTGTTTAATGGTTTGCTTTTACTAATATGAAACACGTATTAGTTAAGTCATGGTAATTTACAAATAGTTTATGCTACTTAGAAATGGTTTAATAATGATGTTATTGTTTATTTTAGTGTTGACTTTACAGTAGTTATCATCTAGGTATTCCGTTGTACTAACTAATTGTTCATATACATATGAACACAGCATTTACATCATTTAAAACATTCAATTACGATGATTCTGCCGCTTGGTAAGTAACGCTGATCATAACTTGATGATACCATTTACCTACTAGAAACCTAATGATAAAAAGCACTCAACATAGACTCGTACCTCTAAACAATCCCTTAGCCGGACATACCAATCACGACATTCATAGTCATATGTGTCCCCGCTATCATAGAATGTGACCAAGCCGGAAATGATATCAAAATGAGCAACACACCAATGTCTTTCAGTTTCATTAATCGACATAAGAACCTACATGGTTTACGAATGATCGGTGGTTATTACAAGAAATAAAAAATGTGCAATAAGGTTGTGTTTTTTTAGCAAAGGGTTGACCTGATCAACATCACTCCATGGAATGGGGTACCTTCTACCATCAACATAAAACAAGGGCATGCTTTTTTGAAGATGAAGCTGAACAAAGTATGTACTAACCATAGCCCATTTACAATTCTCGGGTCTCACATGCCACATGTAGTCGACCCATAAGTCTATGTGCTGTTTAATTACATCAAACAAAAAAAAGACATTGTAGTCAATGATAAAACAAATATTTATTATTCAAAATTTAATATATTTGCAGTAAAAATACGCACCTCCTCCGTTAGCCACTCTTTCCTTGCAGGGTCTAGGCACACTAATCTTAGCCAGAAATTTCGGTTCACAATAAAATCGTCAGACCAAGGAAACTTGTAATTTACCTTACCGGGCTTAGAAAGAAACAGGTCAATTTCATCATTCAACCAAAGAGTGTCAATAGTATGAAACCATCGTGATAGATCCTACACAAATTTATAAGCGTATAGCATCATTGCATGATCAGAGTATAATGTAAAATATAAAGTATTTGAGTTAATTTCATACCTCTTTCCACGGTTTTACATTTTTTAGTCGTTCTATCATACATGGATCATTAATGTACCCACGAGTTTTTTTTTTTTAATTTCACCCAAGAAACTTTGTAATTACTTTCTGATGTCAAACCATCTGCGTGAGTCCTTTTATTGGGTGCGACTCATGTCAAAGTTTTTTCTTTTTTTTTTAATTTAGCGGAATTCACAAACTCATTACGCTTTTTCTTTTTCTCCTCAGCCAAATGCAACAACTTTTCTTCCTCCGACCTCATCCTTTTATACTCTTCGACCCTAATTCGCATTTCCTATTTCCGCATCTTCTCATCTTACAATTGCAACCTATCTTCCTCTTCCAAACGCAATCTTAACTCTTCTTCACGAATGTACTCCTGTGACAAGTTATGGTTGTTTAAATTCTCTATGATTTACTAACTAGTATATAACGGGATTAAATAGATGTCATAATTTATAAATTACCAGAACAACATCTTCATCACTCTCCGGCAACTTGACCAAATCAAGGTAAAGATTATTAAGCGCAGCACGAAAATCATTGCTCATACTGGAAAAACAATCATTAAACGCGAGTGGCGCCTGTCAATGAAATGTGATTCAGTTCAAATTAGTAAATAATAAAAAGGATGTACTACACACATAAATGAGTTAGGAAGTATATTACCACAACTCCGCCATTTCTTTCACGATGAAGAACCTGAATAATTGACTCAAGTTTGAAAAGACGAGTATTCAACTCTGTAATAACACGATCCTTAAGACTAGGTTCCCTGACAGTACTATCACTCTTGCTAAGACTAGGTATTTCACAAACATCTAATTTCTCATGGTTACGCTTTTTTTCCAACTTGGCTAGATAAGCATCCACAAGGCTACATTCTGGTCTTAGTGGAGGCGGCCTGGGAATGTACTGTTGGATATAATCATTGCTATATGTCCACCAATTTGATTCGTACTCAGCTCTCGTAGGTCTCATATCACAAGTTGGTTTTACATCCTAAAAAAGTCAGTCACAATAACAAAACTAAGATCACAATTTTAAATATATAAATTAAATAAAAGATGACTTCTTTTAATATATATCCTTTGCAAAAAGCTTAGAACAATCGGATCGTTTGAAGATAGTTTTTTGGACCAAGCAACTGCCCTTGGTATCACTGGCACGATCTTAATCCACCAAACATTACTTGTTGCATAATTCTCGAGAATCTAAATCTGAATATGAGGGAAAGGAATAATTAATAACAAATACGAACTAAATGAAATATATGCCATGTATAAAATTTTTTTATAAAATCAAACATAATTAACCTGGAAAGCAAAAACAAAGCCACCAAGTGTATATATCGGAACATACTTGCGATCTTTCTTCAGTCCTTCAAGGTGTTTGTCACTGTGCTTACGTATTACATCAACAATTTGATCGTACAAATGAGTCCATATGTGCTCCCCCTAAGGAAACGCATTCCAAGCTTCAAGACTTTCAACCAACCGCATCAACTTATCATCCACTTTGCTATTCAACAACCTACCCATAAAGATAACTTCTAAAGCTAACAAAAGACATACACGTACTGCATCTTCGTCAGATATCTTGCCGAACAATTCTTCATCCTCCATAACACCAATTAGATCTAAGTTGGTAACGCTTAACCCTATACGGCGAGGAAATATCCTATCACGAAACTTTAAGTCACCGGAGGTATATAACCCAAACGATACCGATCCAAAACGGAACCCCGTTATAAGAGCAAATTTAGCACGACCAAAATGTAGACTATGTCCTTCCACGTAATATATTAAAGGCATATCATAATGGGCATCATTAACCTCATGCTGTTTTCTCAGCATATAATCTATGATATGTGGTTCAAGGTCAAACATAAAAAGATCGAACCATCTTCCAAAACAAGTACACCTAAACAAGTTTTGTCGTTTTGCATCTAACTTTCGCTTTATTAACATAAAGTAGTTCAATTTGCTTCTAACGATGACTTTTGTTTCATACTCCTTGCAAGGAAATAAAACAGAAAGAATCAGTTGTGATACACATCGGCAAGGTCCATTTTGCAGTCAAGTGTTCCTTGATGAGCATAGGTTCAACAACAGAGGGCCAAACAGAGGACCATACATTCAAAAAATAAATGTGGCATCGAAAGCATTTTTAGTATAGCCCGCTAATATAAGCAATAAAAAATATGGTACAGAACTTATACCAATTCATGATCAGGGACAGGTTTCCTTGCTTCACATTGGAAGTAGGTCAAGTATAATCATGAAATATTCGAGTATAAGTTCCACAAAACCAACCATTTTGTATGAAACATAAACATAAAACCGATTTATTCAACTAAATAACTGAACGAAAATACCACATCAACATAAACATAAAACCCAATTTGGACATATCCGCAAATAAGATACAGCTAATAAAACCATTATGTGTAGATTACAATTCCAAAACACAAAATTAGCTTAACAATATAAGCACTTCAAAATAACCATACTTCATTATGCCATTCCTAATAATTCACTTTATAATGCTACACCAAATTAACAATGTAAACCTAAAAAAACCTTCAAAAGAGGTACCATAACCATGTGTGCTTTCGAATTCCCTAAATCATGAGTATCAATAACCAAGACTTAAGCAACACCAAAGCGATCTAATGAAAAAACTAAAAAACAATAAGCCGAAGCAGATTTAATAGACATCATAAAATATATAATAAACCATTCATTCATTGAATCAACAACGATCAAAAGTACACATAGAGTTAGATAAGACTGATAATGCCATACATAAACCATAACCCATACTAATTCAAAATCCTAGACCAAACCCAAAAAACCCCAAATACCAACAACACATATACCAACCTAGAATGGCAACCACCCTTTCAGCTTCTCGCCAAATAAATCCTTCTCACGCTAATTTAATTCAGTCTCCTTCAGGGAAATCATCAAAGCCATCAACCTAAGGCTATCCTTGTGCACACGGTCCCTAAGAAACTTTGCAGTCTCCACCGCCTCTACCCTACCCTTCATCACATCACATTTCTTAGCAAAGGCTTCCGTTTCTTTGATGGAATCAGCCAACTTCAAGCAGACCTTCCTAATGTCACTCTCTAGAACCTTGTCTTTACCAATAGACCTCTCTAAATACAAATCTAACTGACGTTCCAACGCGGAGGAACCGCAGGCTTTAGCAAGTTCATCGAAAAGTTCAAGACGACCCATTTCAATTTTTTTCCTAATTATTAGATTGTAAAAAAGTAGATGTGTTTGTTGTGTGTGTGGTTATGTTAGGGGGAGCGAGTATATGTAGTGGACTGTGGGAAATGGTTACACATTGGTACATGCACCGCCGGTTGGCTATCCCATAAGTGTCTCTTGAGTGACAAAAGTGCATTTAATCTAAATGAAACTAGTTTCTTTTAAATGATCATAATTATACACGCAATCAAACAATTTAATTATAAGCAAGTTACTAATAAATGCATGGAAAAAAATATACCTACCCTGTTATACCACATTTTTTTCGATAATATTGATAATGGATATCGATGTTGTTTAGTTGAGTTTGATGCAGGATAGTTAGCTGGAGAGGATGAAGTGTGTGTGGGAAGGAAGTGTGTGTGTATTTTTTAAAGAATAACTATTAAATAAAAAATTTCATTTTGGTAACAAGGAAATACGTATACATGTAATTAAGATTAAAAAATATGCACAAAANAAGGTTGCCCAATACATGTCGCCCATTTAGTACAAGTTGCCTTCTGCAAAGTACCTTACACATACCTTACACACTTACAAATACCTTACACATACATTCCAAATACAGTCTAGAACTTGTACTATAATAATTAAATAGTCACCACGTGTCGGAATTATAACGAGTTGGTCAGTCGCCCAGTTGCTCTGATCCAAAGTGAGAAACAGAAAAAAGAGAGTCTAAAAGTGGGTTTATGGCCATTGGGCGCGGTCTAGTTTTGGAAATACCCCTAAACTTAAGTGTTTTTCTATATCTTGTGGGAAACTAGACGAGGATTTGATTCAAAATATATTATCTGGTAGTCCTGTATTGGAAACCCTGAGTTTGGATCATACCCATGGTTTAAGGCGGCTTGATATTACTTCAAAGAGTGTCCAGAATCTTGTGCTATCTACAAACTATGATCTAGAAGACATCAATGCTTGTGATATTCTGTCACTAAGAATCAAACACTATTTGAAAAAGTTTGTGTTGCTAAATGTATCTTCTTTTGTCAAAGTTAACTTAAATCATGTTTTGAAAGAACAATATTATGAGCTGACGCCTGAAGAAGAATTAGAGGAAGAAGAGATGCTTGAAGGCTTGATACTAAGCCTTCGCCATGTCAAAGAGGTTAAGCTTGGGTATTGCTGTTCTGAGGTAAAATTTTGTTTCCTTTTTCGTATTTGGCCACTTGTGTTGTCTTTGTAAAGATTATCAATCATTTCTTTTGCGTTAGTAGTATTGTACTGACTTTTTACTAATAAATTTAGTGACTCGTATAGTTAGATGAAGTCAAAGATTTGTACCTAGGATAGGTTTGGAAGTGCATTTTAGAACTCTGTAATGCAATCTAGAAATTGACTCAGTTCATTGCCTGAGTCTAGAGATGGACTTATTTTGTTACACTTCCTCTTCAAATTATTACAAAATCAAAATCAGAATAACTATACTGTGTTAGACAGGTCTTTGTGGGTTTTCCAGGATCGAATGATCAAACAACAATCATGCATACATCAAAGAATCAAATAAAAATAGAAACAGGAATATTTTGGGGTGAACCCTTTAACTGGTATATTGAATTGCATGGGTTACCTTGTTTTACAGAATCCTAAACTATTTATACATGTTGAAACGATGCTTTCATGAAGAGGCATATTGTTTCAATAAAAAAGTAAATGACACAATGCTTCCTAACCTAAATAATCTGAAAAATCGTTTATTTAACCTAACTGCCTTCATCTTTCTGTCATTAGTTTATTGGCCTGTTGGCCCAAACCAGTAAAGTATGCAGGCTTCATTTTTTGGCGTCCAAGACATTAAAATAGGTCCAATAGTTCCTCCCTAATGTCGAGATGCCAAAACCTTCTTGTTCCTGGATGCCTTCCTTCAATCTTGATGTCTTCTATCTTGTAGTTTGTTGATACTTGTTATTAAAGATCTTAAAAAAAATATAAAATGCTCAATCTGACTGTTCTTCTCATCGGGTTTGATCACATGATCTTCTCGACCTTTATGGCAATTCCTTTTGAAACATGTCCATCTGTTCCAAAGTGTGATACCCTAGCAGTGCTATAATAGCAATTGAATACGTCCCTTCATTTATTGTAGCAGGATTGATCTTTTAAGTATCTCCTTTGAAAACATCTTCATGGCTTTTTGTTGGTTAAAAACCAAAAAAGCCTCTTCTTTTCTTCTTTATGTTTAAATCCATAACCATTATAACAAAAACCAAAACTTTGTAGTTTATTTAGGTTTTTTGTTTCTTCTTTCAATTGGCATCGATGTAAGACTCTTGAATGATGATTGTAAGCATGAATTGGGTGTTGTTTGATCCCATAGGCTCTGATACCACTGTTAGACATGTCTTTGTGGGTTTTCCAGGATCGAATGATCAAACAACAATCATGCATACATCAAAGAATCAAATAAAAATAGAAACAGGAAGATTTTGGGGTGAACCCTTTAACTGATATATTGAATTGAATGGGTTACCTTGTTTTACAGAATCCTAAACTATTTATACATGTTGAAACGATGCTTTCATGAAGAGGATTATTGTTTCAATAAAAAGGTAAACGACACAATGCTTCCTATCCTAAATAATCTGAAATAACCATTTATTTAACCTAACTGCCTTCATCTTTCTGTCATGGGTTTATTGGCCTGTTGGCCCAAACCAGTAAAGTATGCAAGCTTCATTTTTTGGCGTCCAAGACATTAAAATAGGTCCAATATACTGAAGACTTCAAACAGACAAGTTGCATTAAAAAGTATCAACACCAGCCTGAAGCTAATTCTTGAGAGATTGTTTGTTATACAGAAATCTGGAATTTTTGGTATCAGTAAATGTAAAGTATCATGGCAGTTGTATGTTTTGGTTTATGGGTTATGTTAGATTGTTGTTTTAACTAAATGTGATTCTGCATGTTGTGTTATACTGTCATTAGTTGACTATTGATAGTCAAATAAAGATCTTTAACTAGCTGTCAAAATGTAGACTTTTTATCAAACCCAATATTTTTCTTAGATCTGGCTTATGGAAATCAGGACTTGTTTTTTGAAGGCTTTTTTTAGTCTGCACACCTCAGCTACATGTTACGAGTCAGTTGTTTATTTTTTTTGTTTTCTTTTATCTTTTGAAGGTATATGGAATGCAGTGTTAGACCAGATCAAGCATACAAGCCAGGGGCGGATCTACAGCCAACACAGGGTATGCACGTGCATACTCTGTGATCCTCCTTGTAGTGTAATTTTTTTGATGGTCGAAGCTCTTGTGAGTCAAATTGCAGAGAGTGCATACCCAGAAAAAAATGGTTTGCAATTAGTGCACACCCAGAAAAAAGAAAAAGAGATAAAGTTGTACGTGAGAAATCACCATTTTTAGGGTTTTTTGTGGCAGACTTTCACAGTTTCACGTTAAAGAAGATGAAGACGTGGGTTACTCAAGTTATTTGATTGGGCCTTCTAAGGAAAAGGGTATTTACATTTACTTCATGGGCTCTTGTAAATTTTTTTCTTCACTCTCTCTTAACAAAGATGGCAAATGGCCCAAATAAACATTTAACACTTCGTATATATATTTTTTGACTTTTCAGCTATCTTCATTTCTTCATTAAAATAAAAAAAATGTTCCAAGTTTTGTTTTAAAAGTTCTATATTTTGGAAGCAACCTCTGTATTTATATTTGTTGGACTACATAATTTCCCGTAGGTGATACGTTTTATTGATACGATATATATAGGCAACACATAATGAAACCCTAATGGACCCAACCCCACCTACCGGGCTTGGGCCTTATTTATCATTTAATACTCCCCCGCAGTCCGAGCGGCGAAATCGCGAAAGCTCGGACTGGAGTAGTAAATTATAATAGAAAAGAAAACATAACATAATAAAAAACATAATTTGAGTCGACTCGTAACAAAACCGTACCAACGATCAACTTTAGTCGACTGGTACCAACGGTCGACTTTAAGGACCGGTACCAAAGGTCAACTTTAGTCGACCGGTAACAAAACCGTACGAACAATCGACTAACAAACAAACATAAAACAACTATAATTTTTTTTTCAATCATCAATAAAACAAAAACAAACTGAAGCGAAGCTCTAAATAAATTTGCAGCAACAAATATATTTTCCACCAATTCACTGTCATCCCAACTTCACAATTCTTTATATATGACACCGTCCCAGTAACTAATATGCCATATCTTCGTCCAATCACAAACTTTGAATGATAATGGAACAAAGATGTGACTAGGATGATGTGAATACAACCGAACGACGAGACGAATACGCATTCACGAACATTTTTTTAATGATTAGGGTTTAACGGGGCGGCCTAGGGGAGGCGACTCAACGTAGCCACCTAGGTATGAGGATCAGACCCGCTCCGATACCATGTTAGACTACATATTTCCCCATAAGTGATACGTTTTATTGATACGATATATATATATATAGGCAATACATAATGAAACCCTAATGGACTCAACCCCACATACCGGGCTTGGGCCTTATTTATTATTTAATAATATTGTCTTAAAATTGTGATACTATAAGTTTATTGAAGTTTAATTTGACAAGTTGTTATGGACTTATGGTTCTCTCTATTGTTATATAAAACTTTTAGCGTAAACGAATTAAGAGTTAGTTTCTTTCTTTTTTACTACCTTGTTCATAGTTCATGATAGACCAAATCAGGCTGGTCTATAAAAATATGGCTTGCACAACGCGAATTTCAAAAGAAAAAAAATGGAACAAAAAATTCGCGAACTAAAGCATCAAATCTAGAAAAAAAATTTACGCGATAGTGCATACCCTAGCTCGAATTTCTAGATCCGCCACTGACACAAGCTACACCATTATATTGGTTCTGCAACTAGAATAACGCACAAAAACATTGTTTAGCAAGAATGTGACTGGAAACATATTTAAGTTGATAAAACATAGACGTATCACGTTGTATGAAAATAAGAAATACACTGCTTTAGTTTAGGGGTGACAATTTCTGACCCGACACGAAACCTAACTTGAAACCGACACGAAAATTAACAGGTTCGGGTTGAGTGTAAATAGATTTGGTTCGGGTTTGGGTCGACCCATCTAACCCATTTCTTAAACAGGTCAGGAGCGGGTTGGGAATAAATTAAACGGGTTGAGCCGCTAACCCGTTTACGATTTTTTCTTAAATTAAAATTAGTTTATATTTTATTATACGGGTTAAATGGGTTAAAGGGTCGACCCACAAACCCATTTAACCTATTTAAACCATTTAATGTGCCAACTTTAGTATATAAAATGGTTATATGGGTCAACCCAAAACCCGTTTAACCTATTAAACCCATGTAACCTATTTAACCCGCCAACTCAAGTATATATATGGGTTAAATGGGTCAGGTTCAGGTTATGTGTAAACAACCCGATTATTTAAATAGGTCAGGCCCGGGTTGGGGTTTTTTGACCCGCCAACATGTCAACCCGAACCCGACCCGAATTACTACCCCTACTTTAGTTGACATCTATAGGCGTTTGTTTGTCATTTTATCAAATGAACTCTAAAGTGTCTATTAGTAGACTCATTATCATGTTTTGTATTTGTGTTTATCATTTGGTGCTTCCTTAGTAGATTACTATAGGATGAGGTTAATTTTTCCCCATTCAGGTTTACCCGGGAAGAGCGAGTCTTTTGACTCGGATGTATGATGCCTAGCAGGGTTCCATGATCATTTCTAACCATTTCCCTAGCAACCGCATGATGTGCTCGACTCTTTTGACTTAAATGTACGCGCCCTAGCGGATCCGGACATAGATTGCGTGGCCTAATCAGGGATCTATGACTGTTTCCACCCCTTTCCCTAGTTACCCAAGATGTGTGTACCTAGTGAGGTTTGAACATGAGACATCTTGTGAGGATACTGGTGTGCTTGACCACTAGGGCACCTTTGGTCTCGGTGTTACTAGTTTATTAAGAAACACAGAAAAGAAACTTTAGATAGTTAAACGTTCACTGGTAATTGAAAAAACATAATAATTCAATGTCCATAAAGTTTTAATAATAAGGGCTAGTGGTTGGAGCCTTGGAAGTTCAAGATTTCCAGTGAAAAACTAAGGTGCATAACTACAACCTGCAACTAGTAGTCATTCCCACGCATTTTTTTTTTCGGACCATCAGTTCGCTGTTCACTTTCAGTTGTCCTCGGGTATAGCATGTGAAGCTGCCAGTGTTGCCGGTTACCATTAATGATTTTACAAGTGTTTGATTCACAAAAGGCTGTGAAAGATACACGATAATTAATGAAACGATATCATGGTAGTTAAGATAGCAAAATCTTGAAAATGGAACCATCACTCACTCACTTATTCTATTTTGCATATGCCAAACCTACAATCTCTAATCCTCCCATCACTTTCACTTTTCAACATTCTACCGACTCATTTTCAATCTCCACCACGCAAACCATGTTTTTATAAGCATTGTAAAATGAATTATTGTGATATGAACTCATAACAGATGTGTGATCTTGTTATAATTTTATGGGAATTATATGACATCGTTACAAGCATTGGTACAAGCGAGTTTAGGATCCAAAATCCAATCTAACCAGTTGGATTTTAGTTTACTGTTCCTGTTGAAGTATGTGTCGGAAGGACATGCGCCGAAAGACAGATGTTACATGTATTCGAAAGACATGCGCTGAAGCACCTTAAAGGCACTTTTATTTTTTCCCATTCTTCCTACAGGACCTCTTTTATCAAGAGGTCAGTTCCAAGAACCGTACTAGCGCCGCCTAGTCTGGATATTACAGGATTTTGTCTCCCACGTGACTTGACGCCTAGTACCTAGGCTAGGAGTAGCTCGACTTGCTACTTCCCCATGCTGTCAGGTACAGTGGTTGGGATAGTATAAATACCCCAACCTCATTTATTAGGTACCAACTAATTTTCACACACATTAACTCTCTCATTTATCACTCTGCCTTTCTGCTTACACCTTTTACTTATTCTCACGATTGAGTTGGGTCTTGGGATCAAACCCAAAGCGAGAATAACGTGTGTTTGTCACTTGTGTATGTGCTCGAAGAACGTTAATTCATCTAGTCTGAAGGAACCTACATGCTTTACCCAAGGAGCACTATTTTACTTCAACAAATTGGCACCATCCGTAGGACCTATTATTCATTCTACTCCTATTTCAGGCAACGATCCATCGACTCCGCACGACTAGGCGGGAGGAAGTGGAGGTAATACTTCAAATTCACCGAGGAAGTGGATGTAATACTTCAAATTCACCTAGTATACAAGAACTTATCTTAGGGAATATGACTGCTCTTGAGACTATTGTGAAAGAACACAATGAGAAAAGCGGTAATGCGGCCATGCCGCTGCGCTTTATTTTGATGATGATACTTTTAGTATTATACCATTGATTAAAAACTAAAGCAATCTCTACCACTAAATAATATTTAAATATAATTTAATCCTTAAACTTGTATCATATTTTATCGCTAACCCCTGTATCTATACTATATAATATGTGGAAAACTAGAAGGGGGGTTGAATAGTTTTACGTCTTTTTAATTTACAAAAACCTTGTTTATCAAAACACCAATTCGAACTTTATGTTTCACCAATAGACTTGCACAATTATAAGCAACGATATCAACAAGTATAT
>LBNU01028793.1:12677-41136 GCA_014162995.1 Artemisia annua | reverse complement strand
TTTACGGTCACTGATAATGACTAATCCAACAAAACTTGTGCCTAATTTGTCACACATATTCGGGGTTTTGGTCACTCTTTTTCGATGGAAAAGGCCACGAACTCAACAATGTGACCATATGCCACCTACGGTGGCGGGACCTTTTGTCACACATGACGAAAAAAACGTGTGTGACTATATGCATATCGTCACACATTTTTTGCGTGACCAACAGAACTTTTTGTACCAGTGCATCCATACCAAGACAAATCCATTTGTGTCTTCTATTAGTATTATGTAAAAAGCGTAATCTAATAACCTAATAAGAGTGCATTACGTAGCAAATCAAATTTTAAACATAAACAGGGTATAATCAACCCTAACTTCCAGCCTATGATAACTTGAACCAATCTTCAAACCAATTCGAGTGAAACACATGAAGACACCCAGGATCAAGTCACAATGACACACCTCACATGATTATATCAAACTAAAATAATAAACATCAAATGCCCACCATACACATGTGATCATACCAACCACTATGACAGGATTTTGAGTACCACTAAGCTGCCCAAAGCAACCAAGATAAGAATGCAAACCGGTGGTAGCATAATCTGCCATAAACTAACACAAGGGTAAATAGCATAATCAGCAAACCCTAACTTCCATAGAAACCAGTAGCATCGGTCAAAAGATAAGATTAAACAAGATAGCAACATGACTTTGAACGATGAACAAGGATCTCAAATCATGCCAACCAGCAGCAACTATACCAAGACCGACTACTATTGTTGAGCAGCAGGTCTTGGATCGAAACCAAAGGTTTTGATACAAAGGGTTTTGAACAAGACCCTTCAAACTTAACTTCCAACACTATTCGAGACAGCAGTAGATTCACATAGGATGTAGCAAGATTAAACATTGTTAAATCTACACATTAAACTGTACAAACAGCAAACCCTTAGCTCCACGCACATGCAATCAACATCGATCAAAAAACCCAAGAAATTAACAATCAGTAGCATGTTTTTGAAAGATGAAACATGCTAAAAAGCAATACCCCACTTAACTTCCAGAAACAATGACCAACAGCAACTAAATATAAGGTTTAGAAACCCACTATGCAAAACAGCAGCCATAATCGATATCCATATCACACCAGTCCCAATACATGCAATTATAGCAGCAGACACCAAATAGAACTGATGAAACATACGACCCTGATAAAGTAATGGAGACCATGATAGCGCATTAATACCATTTAATCCAAACCAGGTCGTAACCACCAGGGTTTAAAAAACCCTAACTTCCAATTCGTATTAACACAAAAAACCAATACACTCTCCCAAACCCACGAACAAACCATAGCGCATGCATGAAGGAACAACCCGACAATCAGAACCCTAAGATGGGTCACTTCCAGATCGATAGTCTCAAAACCCTACAAAGGTTTCGATTTGTGCATTAAGGGATAACCAGTCAAAATCAAAAGCGCATTAAGAGACGAAACTCAATATGAGATCGTATACCTAATAAAACAATGCGTAGATGATAGGAAGATCGATCCTTATATAATTAAAAGTCGATCTAAAACCGACTTTATATACCAGTGAATAAGGAAAACGATTAGATAACAAAGGGCGGTTTATAAATCCTAAGAAACGATTCACCAAAATACACCTTTAAAGGGCAGATTAGATGAGCACCGATTAAATAAAGTTAGGGTTATAAAACCTAAGAAATAGTAGGGACGATTTTTTGAGAAAAATAGGAGATAAAACAGCACACCACTTCAAAAAAATCACAACCTACTAATCCGATTGCATACCAAAGGTAGAGATACGAATTAGGAGGGTGATTATGACCGGAAAAGTTATGGAAGTGGTGGCCAGAAAATCGCCCCTAAATTCAAACTTATAACAGCTAGTTTTCCCTAAAAAATAGCTGAAATTTCCCTAGATAAGTTTTCACCACGTCAGGACAAAAATGGGAGCATTTTGTCAGGACGGTCCCTTAAAGTGGCCGACGGTCCCTTAGTGATAAAGGACCGCCGCCTATTTACGGGACCGTCTGGCTCTGTCCTGTCGTCTATAATTACTAACTATTACACTTTAGAAAACAAGGTTTTTCACATACAAAACTTTCTGTTTTATTTTCCCTTTAGTCTTTGATCACTATAACACGTTGGTATATGTTTATAAGTGATTTCGTCTTCCGTCAAGTGCAAGAGAAGAACTCTCGACATCAATGAAGTCTCGAGATGTTATAGGTGTCCACACACAAATGTAACAAGTGTTACGGTGATAGGTTCTGTAAATAATGTCATTGTTTTCTGACTTATGTGTGAGTCGAGGATGGGGATATTAGTGTGAACTTGGATGGTAATGTAGATCCAAGAAGTGTTGTAACTAGAATAGTTCATGTATTGGTTGTGAGGAGAGTGATGTCCTAGTGTGTAGGTTAGGACCTAGTTGAGTCATTATGTAAAAACTTGGATCGGGTTATGATCCAAGTGAGTCATGTGTGTAGTCTTGGTTCAGGTGATGAACCAAGTGTGTCAATTGTGTGAAGGCTTGGTTCGGATGAAGAACCAAGTGTCTCTAAGTATGAAGGCTTGGTTCAGATGAAGAACCAAGTGTGTCAACTATGTGAAGGCTTGGATCAGGTGAAGATTCAAGTTGGACAAGAGTGCTTGTTCGTGTGGCCACGTGGGCCTTGGAGTAGATTAGTTCTAGTTACGATTAGAACTCGACATTATGCTTAGTGTCGTTAAACCTTGTGTAAGCATGTGTACGGATTGCTCTGCATGAAGGAATGTGTTGATATAGTGATTGATAACTCTCGAGTGTGGTACTCGGGGAGTGGAGTAGGACGGAGAGTGAGCTTTGTGCTGAACCACTATAAATCACCACATCACTTGGTTGTGTTCTTTCCTTTCTCTTAACTTTAATTGTTTATTTGTGTATGTTAGTAGTTTATTTGATATCACATAACAAGTAGAATTTGACAAGTTTGCAAAAGAATATTAACCGGATCTAAAAACGGCGAAACGTTTTAACAACTAAAAAGAAACGGTGAAACTATTCAACCCCCCTTCTAGATTCCACAACCATCACTTAGTATAAGCCTCCTAGGACTTAATCTTAGTCACTAAACACTCATAGGGCCCTAACCTAGGCACTAAATCCTAAGCTAAACCCTAATATCTCACTAGACAAAACTAGGTATAAACTAACCCTAAAACCTAAACTAGGCTACTATAGCATCTCAATTACCTCAACCTACCACCCTAGAACCTTACTTACACCTAGTAGGCACCCTAGCACCTCCTTAGCAAGCACACAAAGAGGTGATCCACCTCCTTGTCACCTTCTTTTGTGTCGCGGCTGCCTCACCACTATAAACCACCCTATAGCACCCCCTAGCTATTTATAGCAGCCCTTAGTCATCCCCTATCTCCTCCTCATCACCATATAGCTACCCTTACTCAGCCCCCCCCCTCCTCGACCCCTAACACCCTCCTTTCTTGCTCGCTACTCATACGCACCCTATAAATACCTTACAAACCCTCACCATTTCAATCCACACCTTCCTCTCTTCTCTACCTAAACATTTCTGTAGTACTAAGTCCCTAGAAGCCTTAGAAGTCAAGTAGCTAAGCCCAGATCCTTATCGAGTTATAATTTGGCCAAGAAAACCCTACGTTAGGACTCCCACGACCCAAGTAAGCTTAATATTTTATTCTAATAGCTTTAGTACTGACCTAGGATACTTAGGATATGCCTTAGATCACCCAGGAAGCCTTAAACTAGCCTTGATCATTTTCATTTTGAAGTTTTCATTTCGAAACCCTAGTTTTGAAAAAATACGTGTTTATATGCTATATTGCCTTAACTTGTGCTATAATCTGAATTAGATGACTTAGTTGAGCATATATTAGATAAACATAAGCTCAAAAACTTTGTTGTTTCATAAAAATATAGTTTACATGATTTTAGGACTAGTTTTGCAAATGTTTTCATGCATAAGGGTATGTATAGTAAATTTCTGAAAATATGAAGTCCAAGGACTTTTTGACATTTCTTAGAAGTAATAAGTATAAGGACCCTTTTTGCAAATTTCTAAAACCCTAGGATAAAATGTAAAATAAGTTATAAACTTATAAGGACTAGTTTTGCAAATATTATTAAGTTAAGGGTATAAAGGGTAAATAGTGAAATTTATATAGATTAAGGACCATTTCCGTCATTTATCTAAAATATATAAGTATAAGGACTAATTGTGTAGAAGATAGAAAGTTAAATGCTTAATATGTTTATATTTAAAAGTTTAGGGTAGAAAGTGTAATTATGCAAACTTGAAGGGTATAAACTGAATATTTTTATATAGTTATCAAAAACCTATTTTTATTTAACAACATAACACAATACTAGGGAGCTTCATGTGAGGGGTTTCTTTTGAGTATTCGTTTTGACGAGTTTGTTGGGTTTACGATTTAATGTGCCCTGGCTCCTCAAACGTTTACCACATGACCTCTGAATTGTGATGGCCCGAACGGTGTTATGTTATACCTAAATCTAATAACAACATGACACAATACTAGGGAGCTTCATGTGAGGAATATGTACTTCTGGATTATGATGGCCCGGACGGTATTATGTTAAGTAACATAATACAATACTAGGGAACTTCATGTGAGGAGTATATATTTTTGGATTATGATGGCCTGAACGATGTTATGTTATATTTAGAAACCCTAAGAGTGATTACTTAAAAACCTAAACTATGACATGACATACACACACCTACACTACCCCCCAGGATACGTGAGTGAGCTGTCTAAACCTCTACCCTACTTACCTTAGACCCAGGTGAGTTTCATAGCCTCGCTCTTTTAAATGCTTTACAAATTACAACCCTGTGAGGGGGATACATGCTTTAAATTGAATACAAGTGTTTTTCATTGGTTATTGCACGAGTAAACTATTTGCCACCACTATACAAAAAAAGTCATGAATCTAATCACTTGCGAGTGAACGCGAATATAATTGATTGATCTATTGGATTTTGACAACTCCCGTTAGTTTGCCCTCTCTAAAGGCACCAATAAGTATTATATTTTAACCTTCTGTTTGAAATATTAATTTTGACAAGTTATCCTTCCCGTTCCATCATGGTTTGGTTTGTAGACCCCATGATCTGGACTGTTAACATGTGGTTCATAAGCTTAGTGCAATATACCTTCTCTCTCTAAACTTTTCCACACATAGGGTTTAAGCTGAACCTTGTGGAACTTGTATTCACTCTATATCTACTTAAACCTATGACTCTCACTCAACCTTATTGTTCATTTTTAAGCATGTTATTTGATGGAGCGTTATGTGTCGTTGCGGTTTAGCAGTATTAATGCCTACTCAAGTTTTAAATTTATATTTAGCCGACTTATCAATACCACACATACTTAATGAGCAGTGTACCCAGTCAAGTATGAATATAATGGTAAGTAGAGTGTCTATCACTAAGAGTATAACGTATTATCTAGTTAACCTAATCAGTATTTTAATATCCTAAGTTAGTTTTACAATCTAATCTAACGAAAGGGGGTTCATCCTGAGAGACTGGCACAGTTTGGTTTTACTAAACAGTAAATTAAACTAATGAGAACAAATCAGTGAAGAGCAATCACGTTTGTTGAGGCAACATTATCAAGATCTACTAATGTTTTAATGATGACAAATAAACATACGAACACATAAAATATCAAACGGTAGCCAAATTCCCCGGAGCCCATATCTGCTCCTGGCTCGCTGCCCACGCGTCAACGTGCGGGTGACGCGCCAGGCCACTGTATGGCTTCGGGCGAAATTTAAAAGTCGGCTTTCCCCTTACCTGACAAATGTGGATCTTTCAATACCGGTATGAATATGCTATGCGCTTAATTGAGAACACTCGAAACGAGTTTTGGGATTAGAGAAATCCAACTTTTAACGCACCCATTTATGGGAAAACGCCAACTCATGTTTTCTAACTATCGCCTCTAGCCAAGGCTTTTCTAAACTTAGGGAGCTTATATATTTCATGTAACATCATGTGAAAGCATCCATATGCTCACATCCCGTGCTTACGTCTTCTGTAATTACGTAACGGGTTTACTCCCTTATTGGTCAAACTAAGTCAAAGGTCACTTTACATAAACGCATCCTTTCCCACTTGGGTTATGCTCTACATCAAGGCAAAGCACTTAACTTTTTTGAACCAAGGTATCAGTTGAGAACGTCGAGTCGTGGAAAGTCACGAGATATGAAACTATGGATTCTCGACGTTGTGTTACTTGAACTTATAAGTAACCTATGATTTTCTCAACTTATAATCTTAATTGTCTAAACTTTCTCTTCTTAATGATAATTAGATTATTTCTTAATCTTCTTCTTAATCTCATTTTACAAAAGACAACAAAACCAAATCTCCCACAATCCTTCCCAAAATCATTCCCAACATTCTCTTACAATATTCTCTTACACCCATCTTACAATGTGTACCTTGTGTCTCCCCATACTTATACACAACCTTCACATACTCCCACACAATATTATCTCAATCTACCAACTTCCCATACAATTCTATACACACACTTATACACCTTTTGTACACACACTTGATTTCAAAATACACACACTACTCTCACAACCATATCTTCTCTACACACACTAGCCAATTCACCATATCCCTTCCATATCCAAATCTCTTACACAATCCCTTACAACATCACATCTCTTATATTCCTTACACAGTCTACATCTCAACCATCCATTCCCTTACAACACATCTCAACCATCCATTTTCATCACATGCCAATTAATTTGAATTCCAAAGGAGGCTCCTTTTGATCTCCACCATCCATTTCAAACAAAATCATCTCAACCCTCCATCTCATTCTCCCCCTCCCCCAAGCAAAGGAATATACCTTTGGAATATTCTATCTCTAACCCAACCATAGTTACCCTAACCTAACTATGGTTAGTTCTCTACACCTAACCTAACCATGGTTACTTTCTAACCCAACCTCACACACTCTTCCCTATGGAGGAATATCCCATGGCATATTCTCTTCTCTATTATGCCATGTGAGGAATACCATTTCTACCCCTACCAAATCACCCTTTCTACTCTTCTACCCTTGGTATTTGGTTTTCTTACAAACACTTCACAAAACATTTTCCAAATTGGATATATGATTTGGTAGACCTTAGATTGATTAATGTTAAGGTTTATTGTGAAGTACAATTGGGGACTTAGCAAGGATAGGTATTTACAAGGACCAACACCCAAGTTTTGGGAAAACTTAAGACAGAGTCCTGGCTGCCGGCCTTGGTAAATTTTTCCTAAGTTTGGGTCTTGGCCTATAAATACCCCCTTGCCTCTTGTATTCCTCACCCCTTGCCATTATTCTTTCTCTCTATACTCTTTCTCTCTAATCTCTCTAATTCTCTCTTGTGTTCTTAGTTAGACACTAACATTCTTTGAAAGAACACATCTCCTTGCAAGGGAAGAATCACAAGAACTTAATCCACTCTTGTGATTGTGTCGAGGGTCTTCTTATCTATACCCTTTCTATTACAATCAAGTCTCTAGGTTAGGTTAGGGCTTGGTTGAAAAAACACTTATTCATTCATTCAATTGTTTGTAAGGGAAGTCTTGTGTCTTGGTGACCAAGCCTAGATCCTTAGGGATCTAGTTGGGGTTTAATACTTCCGGGTGGAAGTTTTGGTTGTGCTCTTGGTGACCAAAGGTTAAGTCGAATCACGAGATTCTTTAGGGTGGTTTTCGAGGGCGGAATACCGTGGGAGTAACTCCTTCTTTGTGAGCATCAATATTGTTGAATATTGGTGGAGTGAATTGTAACGGTTTATAGTCCACCGAAAGATTATACTAGTTGAATAGTATCGTGTCGTGGATTCGCAACTGGACGTACGGATGGTCTAAACCCCCCATCCGGAACCAGTATATATCGTGGTGTCTTTTACTCGCTTGATATACTTTGGATTGTGATTGTGATAGTGGTAGTTCTCTTCACGACCACTTGGTGTTCTTCTAGGCTTAAAGTTTTTAAACGTTCTAAAAGCCGAAGAAACCATATTCACCCCCCTCTACGGTTCTACAATTGGTATCAGAGCAGAATACTCAAGTTTTTGAGCGTTAAAGCCTTCCCGAGATGTCGTTTTAAGTCAAAAACTTCTTTTCCAAAAACTCTAAAATCCTAGCAAAGATTTTTGGTAATGTTGAGTATAGATCCATGGCTCAAGAGAACTATGTAGAGGGATGTTCTCTGCAAAGACCACCTTTGCTAGAGACCAATGGGTTTTGTTTTTGGAAAACCCGGTTTGAGACCTATGTTAGGTCCAAAGATCTTGATTTGTGGGAAATCATCCAAAATGGCAACTTTAAGTTCATGGTGGAAGACTCAGAAAAAAGGTTGTTGGTGAAAAAGCCACATTTGGATCTTAATGATGATGAGAGGAGAAAGCTTGGTAAGAATGATGAAGCCAAGATGTTGATCTATAATGCTCTACCTAGAAGGGAGTTCGAGAGGGTTCATGTTTGCAAGACCGCCAAGGAAATTTGGCACTCTCTCATCATCACTCATCAAGGCAACTCTCAAGTCAAAGATTGCAAGATCGACTTTCTCATACAACAATATGAGAAGTTTACGGTCTCGGATGAAGAAAACATTGATAATGGTTACATNAGCCAAGATGTTGATCTATAATGCTCTACCTAGAAGGGAGTTCGAGAGGGTTCATGTTTGCAAGACCGCCAAGGAAATTTGGCACTCTCTCATCATCACTCATCAAGGCAACTCTCAAGTCAAAGATTGCAAGATCGACTTTCTCATACAACAATATGAGAAGTTTACGGTCTCGGATGAAGAAAACATTGATAATGGTTACATAAGGTTCAATGCTATTATCACTAGCCTCACGGCTCTAGATCCTAGCTTCTATAACAAGAACCATGTGAGGAAGTTTCTTCGAGTACTTCCGATAAAGTAGAGGCCAAAGGTGATGGCCATAGAAGAAGCCAAGAATTTGGCGGAACTACCTCTTGACGAGCTCATTGGAAACCTCAAGGTCTATGAGATGATTCTTGACAACGACAAGATGAGTACCAAAGACAAGAAGGAGAAGGTTAAGTCTTTGGCTCTTAAGGCTAAAGTCACTTGTACTCAAGCTAGTGATGATAGTGATAGTCAAGATGATAGCAATGAAGAATATGATACGAACGATGAAGAATACAATCTCATGGCTAAGAACTTTCGGAGGTGATGATGGTGATGAAGAATATGATATGAACGATGAAGAATACAATGAAGCTAGTGATGATGGTGGAAGGAACAACTTTGGGGGAAACCGAAGTAGTGACAACAAGGTTGGTGAAAGCTCAAGACGCACCCAAGGATGCTACAATTGTGGAGAGAAGGGTCACTTCATCAATGAATGCCCTAAGCCTAAAGTGAACAAGGCATTCGTTGGAGGTGCATGGAGTGATAGAAAAGATGAAGAAAAACCAACAAATGACGCTACGTGTCTTATGGCTCAAGAAAAATTTGAGGTGTCTCTAAACTCTTCTTCTTCTAATAACTTAGATATTATCAATTTGCAAAAGGAGAATGAGGAACTAGTTAAGTTTAATGATGATTTTAGAAAAACTTTTGAAAAAGTCATTGAAGAAAAACGTCTTCTTGAACAAGAACGCATTAAGTCTAATGAAAGATTTTATGAACTTGAAAAAGAAATAAAAACACTAAAGCATTGCAAAGAGATGATTGAACCATGTAAAAGATGTGAAGAACTCACACTTGAGGTTGAATCTTTGAATGACAAAGTATCTAAACTTCAAAAAGAGTCTCTAAGTTTTTCAAAATTGAAAAAGAGTACTAATGATTTAGAAGAAATAATAAGTTGTCAAAAAATGTCCAAAGACAAAGGAGGTCTTGGATTCACAAAACAAGGTAAAAATACTTTGGAGAACAAAACCAATAGTGTTTGTCAAATCTAGTCAAAACGAAGAACCACAAATCTCCGAGCCTGACGCGCTGAAGGACGCGTCCACGCGCCAGGTCTCTGAGAAAAGTTGGATCTTCATCAAATAACTTTGTTAAACCAACTACCTCTTAAGCTCCTTTTGCAAATACTCGAGGTAATCAAGATCCCATTGCAAGAAAAGAAGACCCACAACAAAGTTATAACTCGAGTTCTCGTAATGGTCTTGGATATACACAACCTCGACTAAATAATAGACCACTTTTTCCTACACCCAATATGAGACCTACTATTCCATATAGCCAAAGACCTTCATTTCAAAATTATCAAAGAAGAAACTCTAATAATTATAATCAAAGGTCTTCTCAATATCAACACAACAACTTTCAAAGGAGAGACAACTCCTACCCAAACCAAAGATTCTTTAGAACGCAAGGATATCAAAACTATAGACCAAGCTATCAAACTCAAAATAGCTTTCAAGATAATTCTTGGTCCGCTTTTTCTAGTTTTGGTATTGAGAAATTGTGTGTCTTGCTTCAAGACCCAAGAATGTTCAACTTGGGTACTATGAATACTAACCGATATGGACCCAAGAAACAATGGGTACCAAAAGTATGAGTTGTGCCTTTGTTGTAGGTTTGTCTCAAAAGTGATCTACAACCGGATGAGTGGATAGTGGATAGTGGTTGCACTAAACACATGACCGGGAATAGAAGGTTGTTCACATCATACACGGCGTATAATGGCAATCATGTCATTTTTGGGAGCGAACTTAACGGCAAAATTGTCGGCAAAGGTAATGTCCTTCATGACTCCATAGAAATTACCAATGTTGAGCATGTTAGAGGTTTAAATTTTAATTTGATTAGTGTGAGTTAATTAAGTAATGATAATTGTGAAGTTAAATTTACTAACATCGATTGTACTATTAGTAAATATTATGTTGTGTTAGCAAAAGGTCAGAGGAGAAATAACTTGTATACATGCAAGTTGGGAGATAACTCTAAGAAACACATATGTCTTACGTCCATGGTGGACAACTCAACGCTTTGGCATAAGAGACTAGGTCACGCCAATATGAGGTTAGTCCAAAACCTAGCTTCCAACGAGCTAGTACGGAATTTACCAAAATTGAGCTTCGAAAGACACTATTGTGATACATGTCTAGGGAGTTAAGGACAAACAAATAATAGAAGTAAAAGTGAAGTAGTAAATAATAGGGTTTTAGAGTTAATTCACTTCGATTTGTATGGTCCATCTCCAATCCAAAGCTACGGAGGAAACTTCTACACTTTGATGATTGTAAATGATTATTCAAATTACACTTGGGTATTATTTTTAGAAAACAAGGATGGAGTCTTAAATAAATTCAACATTTTAAGAAAGAAACTTGAAAACCTACTTGATTGTTCAATTGTTTCAATTAAAACAAATCATAGTAGTGAATTTGATAAATTACAATTTGGAAGCTTCTGTGAACAACATGGAATATCTTATAACTTATCGGGCCCGTTCACTTCTCAATCGCATGAGATTGTTGAAAGAACACATCGTAAGTTAAGAAAGATGAGTCGTGCAATGCTTGACGAGCAACCCATTCCACAAAAGTTTTGGTGTCATGCCCTAGATACCGTGTGTTACATCTTTAACAGAGTCTACATAAGAAATATTAAAAATAAAACTCCTTATGAAATACTTAGGAATAGAAAACCTTCCTTAGAGTATTTTAGAGTATTTGGTTGCAAAGTATTTATACTAAACACCAAAGAATATCTCACCAAATTCGACCCAAAGTCGTATGATGGTGTGTTCCTAGGATACTCTCAAACTAGTAAAGCATACATAGTGCTTAACAAGGAAACAATGAGGATTTAGGTATCTATCAATGTTACCTTTGATGAGAGCATGCTCGAGCCTAAATCATCTCCTTCAGTAGAAGATGATGTGATCAATGAACCTATAGTTCAAGATCAAGAAAGGTCGCCGACATTACAAGTTAATGTTTCGGATGAAGGCAATCCTAAGGAAGTGAGAGAAGCGAGGGGTCATCCTATACAACAAGTCATTGGTGACTTGAATAAATGAACACTTAGGTCACAAAACAAACAAGTCTAAGTTTTGGCAGGACATTTTTCAAAAATCCAAATTGTTGTGGGATAGGTCTAGATGTTCATGGTGGACATGCATCTTAAGAGAACAATCTTCTTAGTCAAAACATGTTATCAAGAAGTTATTTGCATGTCCTTTAGGTGCTATTAGAGCTTATGTGTTTATATGACTAGGTCTTATGTGAAGGCATGGAAAGAAGATCAAATAAATGACTTCCAAGAGGAAAGATATGTATCAACTCATTTTTCAAACAATGATTGATAATATCCAAGATTCTACTTATCTATACTATGTGCATTGAACAAGAAAATTTGACACAAAATTATCTTGCTTAATCTCGATAATATTTATTTTGTCAAAATTTCCAAAATTAGATATGATATTTATCACAACTCACACTTGTGTTGAAAATCTTATGTCTAGCTTTCTTGTTCTCTCAATGTGATAAAACATGTGTTGAAAATAGATAAATTTGTTTGACCTCAAAATAATGTCCTAGTAAAATGTCTTATTCAACCATAATTAAGAACCTCATGCATGGCTTAACAAATTATGGTGCATGCATGATAAATTGTGGGAACTAGCATGATAAACTAGATCATCCAATCTCTACTAAACATAAATTAGCTTTCTCTTTTATCTCTTACACCACCACATGCCTTATATCATCTTAAGTACATGATTTAGATGTGTTGAACATCTCTTCAAGCATCTTAGTACATTGACTACATCATGAACTTGAAGAACTCCTCTATTATCATACCTAACACCTTTCTCCTTCCTTATATAAATCACTTAAAATAATGTTTCACTTCACACCATCTCATCCTTCTCTAAGTATTAATCACTAAGAAAACTTCTTCACTTAAAATGAGTAACTCTTCAAGAAATGACTACAAGGGAAAATCCATTGTTGTAGATGAAGAACCAAATGATGAGTGGGAAAACCCATCATGTAATGAAAATATAATTCTTAGAAATTATGTTATGAGCTTGATGCTTCAAACAATGATCATACACAAAGGTGTAGATGTTGTATGAAATCCATCAAGATTGAGAATGAGGTCAAGGACCTCCAAGAGGAGTTGAGAGAGTTGCACCTTGCCTACAAGAACAACTTCATGATGATGGCAAATGTTGTAAAGGGTCTTGCAAAGGTGGTGCCTCAAAGATGCAAGAATTGAGTTTGCTTGGGCAAACTTGATGATAAACATGAGTGATATAGTTGATCATCATGTGTAGGCCTAATCTTGTGCTAGAATAAAATGTTGTAATCATTTGCTTCTATCTTGTTTTAAGTAGTTCTATGTGTTGTATGTTCTTCATGTTATCTTGAAATAAAGTGAATTCTGTTTTATATGATCATGTGTGCTCATGTTTGTTGTATTATACACCATGCTCAACAATTGGTTATTGGAGTCATAATTGGACAAACATATATATGGGTGTGGACTAACCCATGATGCAAGACTCCAAATGGTAACCTAACCCATTTTGGAACTTTCACATGTGAAAATTTCTTGTTTGTTGCATGTTGTGCTTTTTATGTAGCTAGGCCACCGCAAAGGTGAGGCTCTTGACCCATGGATCCCCGCCTTGAAACAAGGGGGAGCAACGATCTTGGGGGAGCTATGTTCAAGGGGGAGCATGTTCGGGTGCTATTGGAACAAGCTACTTTCCCATTCAATGGAAGTCCCACCTTTTTGATTTAACAAAAGGGGGAGAAAGAAAGCAAGAGTAAAGACTTATTCAAGTCTAAAGAAACAAAGGCTTCACCTAATTGCAAGGCAAGGTTAAGACGCAAGCTACTTCAAAGGCGCGCTTTGTCTTCGCTACGTTTTGTAATTTTATTTGCTTTCGGATTTTATTTGTCATCATCAAAAAGGGGGAGATTGTTGAGGCAACATTATCAAGATCTCCTAATGTTTTAATGATGACAAATAAACATACGAAACACATAAAATATCAAACCCCGGAGCCCATATCTGCTCCTGGCGCGCTACCCGCGCGTCAACGCGCGGGTGACGCGCCAGGCCACTATATGGCTTCGGACGAAATTTAAAAGTCGGCTTTCCCCTTACCTAACAAATGTGGATCTTTTAATACAGGTATGAATATGTTATGTGCTTAATTGAGAACACTCTAAACGAGTTTTGGGATTAGAGAAATCTAACTTTTAAAGCACCCATTTATGGGAAAACGCCAACTCATGTTTTCTAACTATCGCCTCTAGTCAAGGCCTTTCTAAACTTAGGGAGCTTATATATTTCACGTAACATCATGTGAAAGCATCCATATGCTCACATCCCGTGCTTACGTCTTCTCTAATTACGTAACCGGTTTACTCCCTTATTGGTCAAACTAAGTCAAAGGTCACTTTACATAAACGCATCCTTTCCCACTTGGGTTATGCTCTACATCAAGGCAAAGCACTTAACTTGTTTGAACCAAGGTATCAGTTGAGAACGTCGAGTCGTGGAAAGTCACGAGATATGAAACTATGGATTCTCAACATTATGTTACTTGAACTTATAAGTAACTTATGATTTTCTCAACTTATAATCTTAATTGTCTAAAATTTCTCTTCTTAATGACAATTAGATTATTTCTTAATCTCATTTTACAAAAGACAACAAANGCATCCTTTCCCACTTGGGTTATGCTCTACATCAAGGCAAAGCACTTAACTTGTTTGAACCAAGGTATCAGTTGAGAACGTCGAGTCGTGGAAAGTCACGAGATATGAAACTATGGATTCTCAACATTATGTTACTTGAACTTATAAGTAACTTATGATTTTCTCAACTTATAATCTTAATTGTCTAAAATTTCTCTTCTTAATGACAATTAGATTATTTCTTAATCTCATTTTACAAAAGACAACAAAACCAAATCTCCCACAATCTTTCCCAAAATCATTCCCAACATTCTCTTAAAATATTCTCTTACACCCATCTTACAATGTGTACCTTGTGTCTCCCCATACTCACACACAACCTTCACATACTCCCACACAATATTCTCTCAATCTACCAACTTCCCATACAATCCTATACACACACTTATACACCTTTTGTACACACACTTGATTTCAAAATACACACACTACTCTCACAACCATCTCTTCTCTACACTCACTAGCCAACTCACCATATCCCTTCCATATCCAAATCTCTTACACAATCCCTTACAACATCACATCTCTTATATTCCTTACACAGTCTACATCTCAACCATCCATTCCCTTACAACACATCTCAACCATCCATTTTCATCACATGCCAGTTAATTTGAATTCCAAAGGAGGCTCCCTATGATTTCCACCTTCCATTTCAAACAAAATCATCTCAACCCTCCATCTCATTCTTTCCCCCCAAGCAAAGGAATATACCTTTGGAATATTCTATCTCTAACCCAACCATGGTTACCTAACCTAACTATGGTTAGTTCTCTACACCTAACCAAACCATGGTTACTTTCAAACCCAACCTCACACACTCTTCCCTATGGAGGAATATCCCATGGCATATTTTCTTCTCTATGCCATGTGAGGAATACCATTTCTACCCCTACCAAATCACCCTTTCTACTCTTCTACCCTTGGTATTTGGTTTTCTTATAAACACTTCACAAAACATTTTCCAAATTGGCTATTTGAGTTGGTAAAGCTTAGATTGATTAATGTTAAGGTTTAGTGAGAAGTACAATTGGGGGTTTATGTCACACCTCGCCAAGGCGGAAACACGAGGGTGTAACTTCATAGATATCATCACAACACATGGCGTCTAAATAGAGAAATACTACAATGCACATAAGTAGAGCAAAGTACAAACACGAAGTGTTGTAACAATACCCAAAGATAAAATAACCAAATCAAAATCCAAAGGTATCTTCAATAGAATTTGAAAGTACCAAAAGAAAACATAATCTCATCACAAAAAAATCCAAATATTGTCAAATTCAAACATAACATAAAGTCTTCATAATGCAACTAAGTCTCCCTAATTGCCTCTCTCAATCTTCGCCTTAGAATGCTCACCTGAAAATGATGCTTAAAACATCAACATAATGTTGGTGAGATTCATAGGTTTACGACACACAATACACTCTCAAGGCAACCGATATACTATGATCATAAAACATAGCTGGACATACAATTACAGTTATCAAATAAGCTAACAAATATTTACACATGATAAAGGCAACCAATTGGATGGTACGTGTCCCCCACTCCAACGTATATATATATCTATAGACATCAATTAGGTCGCTCATGCGAGAAATAGGACAAAACATCCTCCCAATTAAGTCTCTGATATGCAGGCCTGATAATTCCTGATAATACACAATAATCACAACATATAACCATCGCATCATAATAACCATCACGTATAGCATACATACGAAAACATTATAAGTCCAAGCTTTTATACACACATAATCATAGTAACTCAATATATTTAAGACAAGCATCATTCCCATCCCAAGTTTAAAACCAAGTAAAAAGTATGGGACTATGAACTCACCTTAACTCTGCAGCTTCCAACAAATCACAATCACAATCTAAACAACACACAAATAAATTCACATTACATATGGGCAAGCTAAAAGCTATAACCCATGAAATATTCATATGATGGATGTCTAAGGTTCATATGACCCACCATGGATCTCCTAGACTTCATACTAAACACCAACAACCAATAATGCTCACTAAATCCCTTGCACTTATAATCTCAGAAAACGCAGAATTTTAGGGTACATTCACCCACATAAAATAATGACCATACAAGCTTAACTCATACCAAAAATACCCCATGGTCTCTCATAAGCATACAAGCTAATCCCAGAAGACCATGGTCTAATAACACACACAAGTATACATAAGAAAATCAAACTTGTTAACTATCCATGTTCGGATCTGAACGCACACCAAAAAATTTTGATTTTATAAAAATACTTCCACAACTTTTTATCGCGAATCCTTTCCTTGGGAGTCTAACATAACCTAAAACTTAAGTTTCCCAGAAGGGCTAACCTTAATAACACTTTTTCATCCACAAATAACTATCAAACTTTTACCCAAATTCTGTCCCGGTTTAACAGCTTTGACACCTTATCTCGTAAAACTCAAAAGACTAACTTCCCGACCTTGAAATCAGTCGTGGTTGGACTTTTTGAAAATCTCTTTCTTTGAACTACAATTTAGAGTTAAAATTAGTGATCTAACTCATTACCATCTATTAAATAACTTCGTATCTTTACAGCCCTAACTTTCTGTCCAAACCCTAACTTGCAAACTAACGTTTTTTACGCTCCATTCGCTTAACCAAACCTCATACCATTATCAATTAATGATCCTAACATGTTTTACATCATAAAATTACAGAAGTTTATAAACCCTAACTCCATCATAATTTATATTACACGAATTATAACAATAAAACATTAATTTGGATGAAAACTAGTATCAAAAGTATACCTTACGCTTGATTTTTGGCTTCAAGAGCAAAACCCTAATTTTTCTTTTTCTCTTCTTCTTGTGGATCGACCAAATACGCAGGAAAATAAGTTTGGGAGTCTTGATTTTGTATTTATATTTATTGGTGGATAATTACCTAACTTAAAATTGTAATTGGGCTACAATTGGGTCTCTCCCCCCTTTTCCCTTTGGCCGGTCGATCAACACCCCCCATATACATATTTATATATATTTTATTAAATTTACTTATTACACTTAAATCCACATACTTTTCATATTTTATGTACTCCCATAACGAAACCTAACGTCTTTCGTGATAAACATTTAAATTTACGATTAACCGGAAAATAATCATTTTCAAAATAAAGTTTCCTAAAGTAGATTTTTACACTCTTTATAAAAACCACTCATTAAAATAATCTCCTCGTAACTTACTCACGCTCAAACACTTTAACGAAGTCTCGTTAAAACCACAAAAACATCAAAACTACACAATTCATTTCCACACCACAAAGGTGTTCAAAAATGAATTTACCAAACTCAACCCTACTCAAATCATCTCAATGACCTTACACGCAAAGGGATTTAGTGTCACATTCCTACTAATCATAACTATACCATATATATCTCACACATATACCACATAAAACTCTTAATTCATACCAAGCAAAGTTAAACAACTAGAGATTATTAGTCAAACTAACATGCAAAAATCATGGTTGTCACATCATCCCCCACTTAGGAAAATCGCGTCCCTTGATTTTAACAGTTCGTCTCATCAACCTCCTCAGCAAACAATATCGGATACTTAGATCTCATTTGGTCCTCATGTTCCCAAGTAAACTCAGGTCCACGCTTGGAATTCCATCGCACCTTCACCAATGCGATCTTACTACGCTTCATACTCTTGACCTCTCTATCCATAATTTCAACAGGTTCCTCAACAAAATGAAGAGTCCTATTAACCTTAATCTCATTCAATTGCACATGTAGACTAGCATCCGCCAAACATTTCTTCAAATTTGACACGTGAAACGTATCATGCACTCCACTTAATTCCTCAGGCAATCTCAACCGATATGCCACTGGTCCAATCCTCTCCGTAATCTCAAACGACCCTATATACCTCAGTGCTAACTTACCCTTCTTACCGAAACATACAACACCCTTCCAAGGTGCCACTTTCAACATCACAAAATCACCCACGTTAAACTCCAAAGGCTTACGGCGATTATCCACATAGCTCTTTTGACGATCTCTCGCAGCCTTAAGTCTTTCCTTAATTCGAAATACCATATCCGTAGTCTCTTGCACCAACTCAGGACCTATCAGTTGGCTCGTCCCAACTTCTTCCCATAANCTATATACCTCAGTGCTAACTTACCCTTCTTACCGAAACATACAACACCCTTCCAAGGTGCCACTTTCAACATCACAAAATCACCCACGTTAAACTCCAAAGGCTTACGGCGATTATCCACATAGCTCTTTTGACGATCTCTCGCAGCCTTAAGTCTTTCCTTAATTCGAAATACCATATCCGTAGTCTCTTGCACCAACTCAGGACCTATCAGTTGGCTCGTCCCAACTTCTTCCCATAAAACCAGCGATCTACACTTCCTTCCATACAAAATTTCGAACGGTGCACATCTAATGCTAGTATGATAACTATTATTATAGGAAAACTCAGCCAAAGGCAAATGAGTATCCCAGCTTCCTCCAAAATCAATAGCACATGCCCGAAGCAAATCCTCTAAAGTCTGTATCGTTCGCTCACTTTGCCCATCGGTCTGTGGATGATAAGCAGTACTCATATCCAACCGTGTATCCAAAACCTTTTGCAACGATTGCCAGAATCGCGAAGTAAACCTACTATCACGATCCGAAATAATCGACACATGTACACCATGCTTCGCCACAATCTCATTAATATAAATCCTTGTCAACTTTTCCATCTTATAATCCTCACGAATGGCTAGAAAATATGCAGACTTTGTTAGTCTATCCACAATTACCCATATCATGTCATGCCCATTACTCGTTCGAGGTAACTTAGTAATAAAATCCATCGTTATATTATCCCACTTCCATTCCGGAATAGGCGGCTGCTGCAACAATCCAGAAGGTTTCTGATGTTCAGCCTTAACTTTCAAACAAGTTAAACATTGGCTAACATACTCAGCTATCTCTCTCTTCATTCCCGGCCACCAGTACGCATCTCTAAGATCATAATACATCTTATCAGACCCTGGATGAATCGAGTGTCTCGTCTTATGAGCCTCATCCATGATCAACTTCCTCACATCCCCCACTAGAGGAACCCATATACGATCCAAGAAATATAATCCACCATCCTCCTTTCTTTCCATCTGTTGATCTAACCCACGCAACATCTCAGCTACAGCATTCTCATCTTTGAGAGCTTCCGCTTGTGCTGCCAATATCTTTCCTTTAACACCCGACTGCAATGTCATGCTCATAGCTCGCACACGCTTAGGCTTAATTCTTTCCTTCCTACTCAACGCATCAGCCACCACATTCGCTTTCCCTGGATGATAGCGAATGTCGCAGTCATAATCACTTAACAACTCCATCCATCTCCTTTGGCGCATATTCAGCTCCTTCTGAGTAAAAATATGCTGGAGACTCTTATGATCGGTGTAAACCGTACTCTTCGTACCATACAGATAATGTCTCCAATTCTTGAGAGCAAACACCACCGCACCAAGCTCTAGATCATGAGTGGTGTAATTCTTCTCATGGATCTTGAGTTGTCGGGATGCATAAGCTATCACTTTCCCTCTTTGCATTAACACACACCCAAAACCTTGATTCGACGCATCACAGTATACCACAAAATCATCTGGCCCGTCAGGTAACGTCAGGATAGGTGCATTACACAAACTATCCATTAATGTCTGAAAAGCCACCTCTTGCTCATCTCCCCAAATATACTTCTTGTTCTTCTGAGTCAACGTAGTGAGAGGCTTAGCAATCCTTGAAAAGTTCGCTGTAAATCTCCAATAGTATCCCGCCAGTCCTAAGAAAGAGCGTATCTCATAAGGCGTCGTAGGAACCTTCCAATTCTTGACCGCTTCAATCTTACTAGGATCCACATGTATCTCACCACTATTCACTACATGACCAAGAAAATGAACCTCCTGGAACCAAAACTTACATTTTGAAAACTTGGCATATAGTTTCTCCTTCTCCAACAATCCGGATACCAACCTAAGATGCTCTCCATGCTCCTCCTTTGACTTAGAGTAAATTAGAATATCATTAATGAACACAATCACGAATTTGTCCAAATAGGGTCTACACACGTGATTCATCAAATCCATGAATACCGCGGGTGCATTAGTTAACCCAAATGGCATAACCGTGAACTCGAATTGCCCATAACGAGTCCTAAAAGCTGTCTTTGGAATATCCTCTTCATACACTCTCAACTGATGATAACCAGAACGCAAATCTATCTTAGAAAAGAATTGAGAACCTTGCAACTGGTCAAACAGGTCATCAATTCTAGGAAGAGGATACCTATTCTTCACCAACTCACGATAATCGATGCACATCCGAAACGAGCCATCCTTATTCTTAACGAACAACACAGGCGCTCCCCACGGAGAATGACTAGGTCGAATGAACCCCTTATCCTGAAGCTCTTTCAATTGTGCAGCAAACTCCTGCATCTCCATAGGTGCCAATCGATAGGGAGCCTTTGCCACAGGCGTCGCTCCAGGGATCAACTCAATACGAAACTCCACCTGTCGTATCGGCGGTAATCCGGACAAATCCTCAAGGAAAACGCCCGAGAACTCGCACACTATAGGAATATCCCCCACTTTGAGTTCTTTCGACTTCACACTCATGAGGGACTTAGATTTCTTCTCCACGCGTTCTCCTTGTACCCGTAACACACTACCATCCTCTAAGGGAATTCGAACCACCTTCTCGTGGCATACTACCTCAGCCTTATGCCTAGCTAACGAATCCATCCCTATCACCACATCAAAACTACCATGTCCTAAGGGTATTAAGCCAATATTAAACGAAACACCCTCTAACACGATAACACACTCATGAATAACCTTATCAACTTCTATTTCTCTACCGCTAGCTATTTCAATCACAATACTAGGTCTAAGTTCACTAAACTCAACACCTAATATTTTAGCAAATTNTCCCTATCACCACATCAAAACTACCATGTCCTAAGGGTATTAAGCCAATATTAAACGAAACACCCTCTAACACGATAACACACTCATGAATAACCTTATCAACTTCTATTTCTCTACCGCTAGCTATTTCAATCACAATACTAGGTCTAAGTTCACTAAACTCAACACCTAATATTTTAGCAAATTCAGTAGTAGCAAAACAGTAATCCGCACCCGTATCAAATAAAGTAGTAGCATAATGACCATTGAGAGAAAATGTACCAGTAACGACGTTCGGGTCCTGGCGCGCCTCATTTGCATTCATGGTGAATGCCTTTCCCTTAGTTGCATTCCTGTTAAATCCTTGTCCTTGACCTCCTTCAATAGCCAACTGATTCCCCGGTTGTCCATGTGCCCTATTAAGGTTTGGACACCAGTTGCGCAGATGATCAAGACTACCACACTCATAGCATGCCTTACGAATAAACCCCGCACCCTCCGAATTAACTGAAGTCGCTTGGGTAATCCCCGATCGACAATACCTAGCAATGTGACCAAGTTTGCCACATTTGAAGCACACACGACATGCAACACTCTCAGGATGAATGCTATTACATTTAGCACATCTAGGGACATTACCAGCATATCCCCTTCTATCACCATTTCTAACCATAGCCGTAGGAGTTGTTCCCGAATAACCTGTTGCTTGTACAGGTGTCGTTGCTACGAACCCCTTCCCATTTCTTGCCCTCTTATTGTCAACATTAGAACCACCCTTCTTACTAGTTTCAACCTCCTCTTTCCTCTTCTCGCTTGTTTTTGGGAGTGTCCCACTCCTAACCGCTTCATCGGTTAACACCCCAGCTTTATGAATAGCACTAAGTAGCGTTGTTGGCTCCGTAGCCCTAACCATCGCACGAATCTGTGGAACCAACCCACGGATATACCTATCTATACGCTTCGATTCAGGAGTTACCAGGTGAGGAACCATCCTAGACAACTCATGAAACCTGTCAGTATAACTCGCATGATTAGCTCCAACCATATTATGATTCCACAACTCTTCCTCCAACCTCTGCATGTCATTGCTTGGGCAGAACTTCTCCACCATTAAGGCCTTGAAGTCTTCCCAAGTCATTCCCAGCGCGGCAACCCTACCCCTTGCTTGGATTTGGGTATTCCACCAAGTCAAAGCTTTGTTAATCAACGAGCTTGCCGCATACTTGACCTTTTGGCCCTCAGTACAGCCACTTATATCCATCACCTGCTCCATTTTCTCTACCCAACGGGTGAGTGTAATCGCACTGCCCTTTCCATCATATTCCTTTGGCTTACAAGCCACAAATTCCTTATAGGTGCACCCATTACTACCGCTTCTTCCAGTTCTACCGCCCTCCTGATGGGTACCATTTCCCATTTGAGCGCTCACATGATTCACAATCTCTGAAATTAAAGCTTCCAATTGTTGATTGATGAGCTGCTGAAAAGCAGGGCTCTCCCCGACAACAACCTTCTTTGCCTTTTTCGGTGTCTTGAAAGACCCACTCATTGGTGACCTGTTAATGGGACGTCTTGGTCTCTTAGGCACCATTTCCAAAACACGCAAGACATTAGAACCATTAGTCACCATTTACAAATCCATAACTTCATAATCATACTCATTGTTAGGTCACCATATTGTGAACACAAGTATAGATTTTCGTAGAAATGAGATGAGGATAGAGTTTGGTTGATTAGATCAAATAAGAAAGATAAAGTGCAAGAGTTTCCTTATGATATTGAAATAACCAACAAAATGAAATGTTTACATAAGGTCCTATTTATAGGTGAGGACTAGGGCAACACTCCCTTCCTCCCTATCTAGTCTATGTTGTGGGCTTTGAGGCCCATTGGACGTATACTTGGACTTTATAAGTTGCATGATTAAAGTAAATATAGTAGCAACCTATTATGTGTTCTGAAATAACCGAGACTTGATAAATAGTGATAAACTTAGATCCTAACAATCTCCCCCTAAGGATCGGTTATAAGGAAGTGAAATTCGTCACGGTCATTGAGGTTGCTTGACGTCTTTATCTTTATCTTTAGTTGTTGACTTTTATAGCTTTAGACGTCTTCAAAAATTTGAGTAGTAGAAATGATTCATCGTTCTTTGTTCTTTATCTTTGAAGATGTGATAGTGATCAAGTGATGTTGTAATCTTCCATTCATCACTTCCTTAGTCTCCAGTGGATCTGCGTCTTTCCGACATGCTCATATATCTTTGACATTGGAACTTTCACACATGTGTAACTCTCTTTTCATTGATGAAGATTCCTTGTGTTGACGTAGAATCCTTCTTTAAACGTTGCTTTGCTTTAGATCGTTGTCTTTACACTTTGTAGATTCTTTGGCATAGAATCTATTTTGACTTAATTGTTGCTTTGATCTTTCATGATCGAGAGCTTTCATAGTTGTTGTGATGCAAGTATGAGCATGTGGAAGTTGGTGTTCAAGATGATGGTTGTACCTGCATAGAAACAGTTAGCAATAATACATCCAGTACTTACAGGTTCGGAATTAGAATTCGTCGACAGCATAGTGTGAAGACTCCTTCTAATCCTTACCAAGGCCGTTCCTAATCGGATACCCCCTGGAGGGCTTACACTGACATACATAAGTACACCCACGATTAGGTGAGTCGCTGGAGATCACCCCACGACTGTAGACCGTTTGGAACCATCACAACCATTAAGCGTAATCCACAAGGAATTGAAGTGACCTGCTGTTAGGGCTGTTTGATGTTGACCCTGGCAGGATTTCCGTTCAATCATTTGAGAAATACCTAAGTAAATCCCTCATAAACGTTCAAGGCAGATTGCTAAGATCTGCGTAGGACTCGATAACTTACACTTAGTGTCCAATGATGTAAGACACTTAGTGTAGAAGTATTAAGTGTTCCTAAGAGATCTTTTATGTTATCTCGTTGCTCTAGACTCGATAAGTNGGCTGTTTGATGTTGACCCTGGCAGGATTTCCGTTCAATCATTTGAGAAATACCTAAGTAAATCCCTCATAAACGTTCAAGGCAGATTGCTAAGATCTGCGTAGGACTCGATAACTTACACTTAGTGTCCAATGATGTAAGACACTTAGTGTAGAAGTATTAAGTGTTCCTAAGAGATCTTTTATGTTATCTCGTTGCTCTAGACTCGATAAGTGCACATTTGGTTTCTTATGCTGAGGCATGAAGCAGAGGGCCTCCTGTTTCAATATCAACCATCTCTAATAGACGGTCGATAGATTACATTGGTTCCCCGTGAGAATGAAACAAACATCTTTTGAGAGATGCCTGAGTGGCTAAGAAGGTTTAGTGCATTGCGTCACTGGGTCCATGACGTCTTTATCTTCAATACCGGTGTCGCCTTAGCAACAACCAGTAGCCTATGAATTGAACCCGGTGTCTGCCCAAAGGTTGAATATATGGAGGGCTATTTCTTTTCACCCTTTTCTTTCATTTTATTTTTAATTCTTCAACCCCTTCTTTACTCCTTTCATTCCTTTCTCCTTTTTTCATATCATACCTAAGGACTTCTAATTTCTAACTATTGTTGATGTCCTTGGGTAGATCCTCCGGTTCTGGCGGATCATAGGACGGTTTTTCCTATCCTTAGTCACCTTGTAACTCCATAACTATCCTATTGATGCCTTTGAACCAAATCATTGAAAATCTCTCAAAGTGTTTATGAGTGTGAAACCTTTTGTTAACACTTTGAGGTTTTAGATTTCTTATGAAAGACTCCCCCTCCACATATGCTCATGAATGTTTTCAGAAATTTGCATATGCGGGAAGAGTTAGCACTTTTGTCACACCCCCAAAATCGGGTCGCAGCGGAATGGAATTCCGAGGGAGTGACGTTCATGGAATACAAAGTACAAGGAAATAAAGAATGACCTCTAAGTGAGTCATTTTAAAACAAGCGTTTGATTTAAACATAAGCGTTTACAAAAGCATTAAGTTTCAGAGTTTCACCATCAAAATGTAAGATTTTAATACATAACCAAACGCTAAGTAATGCAAAGAAATCTTCATCATGATGTGCTTCCAAAATGTGACTCGATACGCATTCCATACATACTTATGCAAACTTCATTTAGTTACCTGAAAATACACGCTAAAACGTCAACATAATTGTTGGTGAGATCATAGGTTTAGTAAACAAGTAATCCGCGGAACACAAGATTTTTAATAGGGACAACCATTATAACAAATACAATGTTAACCCAAAAATAAAATACAATGCCTTAAGCTCATGACCCCGAAGCTCGACGTAATCGTATGCAATCAAGCATAATAATGCCCCAAATAAGTGTTTGCCAGACACTCGGAATTAATCCGAATGGTATGCGTCCGTTTAACAAGTTGGCGCGACCAACCCGGACGGGGTGTCAACCCAAATAGATCTATTCATAACATCCGCGCTTACAAGTAATTAACGGTTCATGATAAAGGGGACTTAAGCGGCAGTAATCGGTAACTTAGGCAATGTAACAGTTTTGTACTTATGTCCGCAATAAAAATAAAGCAGTGTATTTCCACCCCAAGTATTTGAAATCATGTAATAAAAGTGTACAAGTGGGGCTATGACTCACCTTAGCAAAGGCAAATTCCCGATGGACAACTTAGTAGATGGAAAGTAAAGTCCGGTACTCTAATCGCAACCTAAATAGTACATATGTCTTAGGTTCGAAAACAAGGTCAAGCATGCAAGTCATACACTACATTATCACTTGTACATGTTGTTGTAATATTTATCGTCAAAAAAATATAGTTAAGTTCATGTGATCTTTTATTTGGAAATTTATTCTTTTTAGAAAATGTAACTTGTAAATCTCGGGACTAAACATTATTCGTCTAGTCAATAAGTACTTTGGATAATCCCCAACGCACCTAATAAGTATACGTAATGTTCTACCATTTTTATGTACGTCATTTTAACCAAAATACACCCTAAAGTGTCAAAAACTACTATTTAAAATTTCCATCAGCTTTTAGTAGTAGACTAAAAGCTGTCAAAATAGTTTTAAGTTGCCGTAACTTCATTAGGCCATAACTTTCTCGTCTTAGCTCCGTTTTTCAAGTTTTATATATCCCCGCGAAGGAATTCAAGTATACATTAGACTTTTCAAGGTCTCGGCTAGTCTAGACATCATCTAACCTCAGTTTTCATTGCTCGAAAATCTGGACAGATTCAATATTTTCTGAAAATATAGTTTTCGTCGTAAATCTTGAAAATAGCATATCTTTTTGGTTATAAGCCCGTTTTAACCCGTTCAAGCGGCTATGTTTTCATTATTAAGTCTATTTTCTATGTTTCTAGTCTAATATGGCAGAGGAGTTACTGATTTTTAGGCATTAAACAAAATAGGACAGATTTAACTTTAGAAATGTCAAACTATTTTTTACAAATCTTCTAGTCATCTAATCTACTTAACCACAACTCCATATCTAGGGTATGTTTGGCGAAGGTAACTGTTGCTGGAACTGGTGCTGGTGCTGGAGATGGTGCTGGTGCTGGAGATTATAAAAAGAGATTATTTTTATAAGCTACATGAAGTAACCTTTGGTTTTAAGAGATTATGGAAGATTATTTTTTTAGAATCTCTTATAAGTTATGTCTGCCAAACAAGGATTATTTTTTAAGTAGCTTATTTTCTGAAAAAATAAGCACAATCTCTCAACAATCTTGTGTACCAAACATAGCCCTAATCCTAGTTCACCCATTATTTTCCCAACTAAAATATAGTGATCTAAATATAAACCTAGCAATATTCAAAGTCCATGTATATAATCTTCAAAAATATTTAGATCTACACATTTACTAACATATATGTTTATATAAAGTGTCTTTGTTATAAGAGCTTGTTTAAAACATAACTTTTGCTAATGGATCATTGTAGATTTAAAACTTATCAACATGCACCAAGTGATAAACAAGTGTAGATACTTAACAAGCATGAAAATCATGAAAACCATGAAGTATTAGTAGGGTAAGTTTACTTACAAGGTTGATTAGTGAGATGAGATTTATAAAGCACTTGTATAACCCCAATATTAGTACTCAAACCCTTGTGATCTACCCTTAGTATTCTTGATTTTAGCCACAAACCAACTACTCTTTCCTTGCTCCTTAGGGTGTGTCGAATGGTGAATATAAGTGGGAGGTGATTAGCTCTTCTTTGTAGGTTATAATAATACACATGCAAGTTAACTAGTTTAGATGTATATATCGTCAAATGGGGTTAAAGTGGTCAAAAATATCCAAGGACAAAATCCTTGGATTTGGCCGAGTTTTAGGGGAAAGGAGGGGGACAAGGTTGCTATTCAAGCCCACAAAATTAATTGGTATGTCTCATGTTGTATTTTTAAATTGAGAGGTTGTAGTACAAGTAAAAAAGAATGTGATAAATATTGTGGAACAAAAGGGGAGGCGACATATATATAAAATGGGTGTAGTAAATTAATTTTTTTTTTTACAAAAGTATATATATATATATATTGTATGTATTGGGTATTAGTTTAGTAGTTAACGGAAAATACGTATAGTTAAGCGGGCTTAACAAAAGAGTCATAAAAGTGTGAGAAAATAATTTTGGCACTTTTTATTAATTTAGTAAGTTTGAGAATGTATTAAAAA